>OY757188.1:112280023-112458213 GCA_963583895.1 Melanophora roralis
TTTAACATACATAATTGGGTATATCAATATATAGGTACATAATAAGATGTTCCTACATTTAATTCAGATTCTCTTCCCCAAGTTTATTGTAATTTCCAGTTGTACAGGGGAAAAAATTCAAAGCCAAAATAATGGGTAAAAACTTTAAAAGTATTTTTAAATATTTTTTTTGTTTGTTTTTAAAAGTCTTTATAAGTTATTTGAGATTATTAAATAGATAAATTGATGGTAAAGGAAGGGATATAAAACAATAACAAATTCCTTTTAACATTTTTGTAAATATGTCTTTTTTTTAATTTTCCAGAAATTTTGTATGCTGTTTTAATTTTTTCATTTTAAATTTTTATTTAAATAAATATACTTTATTTAAAAATTTTTCTTACATTAATTTCCATCCTTTTAAATTTTTGGATAGCACAGAAGGTACATTTGTCATGCCCTTGACCAAAATAGATATCAGCAAAATTTAAAGTATTGGCCAGTTCGTGCTATAATTTTGTTTTTATGTTTCACTCGGGAAATTTAGCAACGACCTTAAAGTTATGTTTAAATTACATCATTTATCTTAAGACAATAACTAAAAGATTAAATATTTCTTAACTTTTTTTGTTTCTAGTGAAGATTTAAGGAAAAATCGTTATTTCTTTATACGAAGTCGTTTTTTCTCTTGGCCAGCCTTAAAACCATTTTTCAATTTTTATGCTTCCTTGTATACAATGTTTAATGTTGTGTTATTTTTTGGCAACAAAATTAACTGGTTTTCTCGATTTCCAACTCGTGGAAAACCGATATATACATAATTGGCCTTGTGAAGAACATGCTTTACGAAGATCAATTCCAAACAAAAAAAGTTTGTCTTTGAGACTTGTTAATAGTCATCGCATAGGACATTTTCACTGGGAACTGTAAGCGTTTAAATTCTTGGAATATTTGCAAGCTGGCCTGTTGCAGGACCTTCCAGTATAGTTGCTACGGTTAAATTGTCTTTTAACTCATTTTTAAGAAGTCTTGCTCCATTGCACATGTTTGGAGGGCATAAATTTCTTAATAGTATGATATGTGTACCAACTTTAAGAGAAAGCTCATGAGATGACAAGCCAGAAGGATTTAGCGAATTAAGAAATTCTTGCGGAAAATGGACTGAAACCTCGATATTGTTGACGGTATCAATCGATTTGTAGGTTTTAGTTTTCCCGTGGATTTTTTGTATGATAAGATGGTTAATTTCATTTACAGTCTCATTTGTAGGCGATATTATTGCTCCTGAACACAGCCAATTAAAATCTCTTTCCAACAAATTTTCCAGGCTATGATAAACTGCATCTTTTAGATGCTGTAGACTATATATGATTTCATTGCGTCATTGCGTCTAGTGCTCAGATTCGATGATGGAGAAGTCGCTTCCCCAAGCTTAAGAAGCTGTTGTGGAAAGTCATTTTGCAGTTCCCCATAACAGTAGGCTCTTTATTGTTTTTAAGCAAAAGCATTTACATACAGCGTGTGTGTGTGTATGTTTGTAAATTGCTCTTTTGCTTGGTTTTTCTCCCATTTTAAGCTCCATTTAGTAGTACTTACGCTATTGCACAAAATTTTGAGATTAAATGTACCACCCTCTGTTGAAAAAATATTAATTTTGTATGGGAGGTACCTCTTCCCCTGCTTCAATCATAAAAATATTTGACTCAAATAGAAAAATGTTTGATTAAATAACTTTCACAAAATTTTAAGCAGATAGCGATTATAGTTCTCGAGATATACCACCAAGTCCATTTGATTTGTATGGGAGGTATTACGCCCACTTAAGGTAAAAAAATAAACTATAGCCTTTGTCCGTTCAGGAAGCAAAAAAAATAACATTGGTGAAAAAATCATCCAAATCGGTTAGGTAGTTCCGGAGAAAAATAAAAAAATACAAAAAACCTTTTCCTCTTTATTATTAGTATAGATAAACAGATAACAGTCGAACATATTTTCAAGAAACTTAAAACAGAATTCCTAAAAAACGAACAATTAACAAGCACTGCCTTTGCAACTTAGATAATATTTTACCTTCTCCTGTAAAATTTTAAAAAATTAAGTTACGTGTTTTTGCAGTTAAGCAAACAAATAAATATTTTTTACAGAAATAAGTTTTTTGGGATCTTAATTTAACTAAAAACATTTTCAGTATTTTTATATAAACACGCAATGGGTAATATTTTTTAAAAAGATATTTTTAAAGAGAAAAAATTAATTTTTGCCTTTTTTTTTCTATTAACCCAAACACTTAATACATACTTATATAGTGTATATAAATACAATAAGTACTATTTACTTAGTACTTATGTATAACGAAATTTTCACATTTGGGTAAAGAGGCGCAAGTTTTTATTTTGTAAAATCATCAAATTTAAGGCAAAAATCGTCTAATCGTCAAAAGGAAATTTTTTTGGGAAAAAAAATACGTCAAAATGCCGATAAATCGTCCAATCTGTGGTCTGACACTGGCTTAACCAGGTTACACTGATACATGTAGAGTAACGAACCCAGTTGATTATAAATTCGTCTTAAAATTTTGTAAAAGTAATTGCCAGATTTATTAATATTGTTTGAAATTCAAAATTTTGTTGACATTCACTTTCTCAAACACAAAAAGGAAATGCAAAGGACGATTTTTTTAATTCGCCTTGATACTACTTGTATTAGTGTAATTATTTAGTCAAGGCGATCTCAAAAAATTTGCCCTCTGCATTTCCTTCTTATGTTTGAACGGTAAAATGCCAGAAAAAATTTAAAATTTCAAACAAAATTAAATATTTGTAAAAGTGAATGTCAAATTTATTATAGTCAGCTGAGTCATTGATATTACCTGTATGAGTGTACCCTGGTTTTAAAATTTAAAACATATTATTTGTTCACAGAGTTGAAGATTCAATAAAAAAATACGAACAAAAAAACTTGATTTGATTTTTACGCAGGGTACACTTATACAGGTAGTGTTAAGAGCCCAGCTGATTATGAATTCGCCTTGAAATTTTGTGAAAGTGATTGTCGGATTTATTAATTTTGTTTAAAATTTAAAATTTTGTTGACATTCTCTTTATCAAACACAAAAAGGAAATGAAAAGGGCCATACTAAACTTTAATGAACGGCGGCAATTCAGAGTTCGAAATTAAAAAATTCTTATTCGAATTTCTATACTAAAAGTATAATTAATTTGACTGATCGATTTAAATTTCAATTGCTATCGAATGCCGTTATTATCTCCAGATTATCGCAAGTTATTTTATTTGCGTAAATACTCATATATCATTTATTGGGCATTTTACGTTAAGCGAACAACCGACATTATATTTTTTGCTCAACTGGGTTAAATTATACTTCTAGTTATTGTGCAAGTGGATACAAACTTTTTTTCTTTTATAGTTTCTCAAGGAGTTAGACTCCACCTCTAAAGGAAAAATACAGCAAAAGAAATATGAATATATGTATGTATGTATATGTAGATATTTATGTATGTATGCACACTAGGGGTTTTATATTCACGGGGTTTTTTATTCCCAGGAAAATGGGAAAGCTTTTAAAAATACCCAGGATCACGCTTTATTGATATAAATAACAATAAATTTTCGTGGAGTTGCCAAAACAGTATTCTAAAGCGTAAAATAACTTGAAAATTAGATCAAAAAAAAATCCTAATAAGAAATTAAATCTTAACTAAATCTTAATTCCTAATAAGAAATTAATCTTAAACTGTAAAGCTAGATCTACATGATTTTTCTGTAAATACTAATGTTGTACTTCTTCTTTAAGTGACTTTGATTAACAATCTTGTAATTAACCACATGCATGCATTTTGGTTTTATTTCCTTAAACTGAAAGATATCAAAGCGAATCTTTTTTCTTTTCTAGTGGTAAAACGTTTTTAGTATGGAAATTTAGAACAAATTTGTTTACCATATTCGTAAAGCCAAATTCAAATTACTCTTAACATATGTATGTCTCATTACATTTTCCAACCATTTTTTATTTATTAAAATTTATTTTTAATGTTAATAACTTTATTCCCAAACAAATATTTAAAAACAACAACAGACCTCGAGCTTGTTTTACTTAATATATAACTTAGAGTTCATCAAATAGGTCAACTAAACGTAATACCACAAACATATTTTATATTTACAGCTTTTTTTTCATTTTACTACAAACAAATATATGTATATAAATATATACCATATGTACATTCAAATATTATTTAAAAAATATCTAATCCTTAACAAAAATATGATTTAACAAAAAACTTATTTCGAAAAAGTCACTGTTTGACAATAGGTCATATAAAAAACCAGAATAAATAAACCCTAAATAGTTGCTTAAAATATACATATAAAAGAAGCAGTTTTTTAAATTTTGAATTTTCCGGGATCCTGTTAAAATATCCCCGCAAAGTGGTAAATGAAATTCATTGAAATTCTCTGAAAATCCCAAGAAAACCTTCTAATGTGTATATGTACCTTTTTATACCCTTCACATAGTGATAGGGTATATATCACTTTGTCATTCCGTTTGTAATTTCTTTATTATTCATTTGCGACCCCATAAAGTATATATATTCTGGATCCTCATAGATAGGGAAGTTGAAATAGCCATGTCCGTCTGTCCGTCTGTCTGTCTGTCTGTCCGTCTGTCCGTCTGTTGAAATCAAGTTTCCGGAGTCAGATAAAAAGATACAGATCAGTAAATGGTGTCAAACGATTACAAATATCCCGCTAACAATCGCTATTTAAAATCAGCAAAATCGGTTCACTATTGACCGAGATATAAGCGAAAACCCAGAGTAACCCATTTTTTTTAGGACAAAATCCGTGCATATATCCCTATATATCTCAGTAGGTATAATCACTCTTGCCACAAAACTTGGCACGGATACTCCTAAAGAAGGGACCTAAATAATGGAAAAAGTTTTTTCAGATAGGACCAGGGGAAGGGGTATTTTTCCTACAATTGCAAAAATTTGGTGAAATATTTTATGCGCTATATCTCGGAAACTATCACAGCTATCGACATAAAATGTTTTACAAAAAGTAATTGTACGCAAAGATCTACACTTTAAAGAAAAATTTTTTTGAGTGGGGGCAAAAAAAAGGGTAGCTCCCATACAAATCGACAATTATTATAAAATATTCGATACGCTATATCTCGGAAACTATAACAGATATCGACTTAAAATGTTCTACAAAAAGTGATTGTACGCAAAGATCTACACTTTAAAGAAAAAATTTTTTGAGTGGGGGCAAAAAATGGGGTAGCTCCCATACAAATCGACAATTGTTATAAAATATTCGATACGCTATATCTCGGAAACTGTAACAGATATCGACTTAAAATGTTCTACAAAAAGTGATTGTACGCAAAGATCTACACTTCAAAGAAAAATTTTTTTGAGCGGGGGCAAAAAAAGGCGTAGCTCCCATACAAATCGACAATTATTATAAAATATTCGATACGCTATATCTCGGAAACTATAACAGATATCGACTTAAAATGTTCTACAAAAAGTGATTGTACGCAAAGATCTACACTTTAAAGAAAAAATTTTTTGAGCGGGGGCACAAAAAGGGGTAGCTCCCAAACACAAAAAACTACAAAAAAAATTTTTCAAACAAATTCTTGTTCAAAATAATTTATTTTTTTAGTCAATTTATTTAATAGTCTCTAATAATATTTTTATTTGATTTTTAAATCAAACAAAATTTTCGCCTAGACAAATAAAATATTTAACCAGCTCAGCAAAATTTTTTAACAGAAGCTAAAATTCTTGCAAAATTGTTTGTCTAAATTTACAACTTTCGTTGTAGGTCCTCAGCCAGACAAAATATTTACTGATTCTCTGAAATTTGTTACTGATTCTACAACTCAGTTTTTTCTGTGCATACAAATCGACAGTTGTTATAAAATATTCGATACGCTATATCTCGGAAACTTTAACAGATATCGAAATGGAATGTTCTACAAAAAGTAATTAGGCAAGAATGCCTACGCTTTGAAGAAAAATTTTATTGAGTGGGGGCAAAAAAAGGGGTAGCTCCCATACAAATCGACAATTATTATAAAATATTCGATACGCTATATCTCGGAAACTATAAAAGATATCGAAATGAAATGTTCTACAAAAAGTAATTGTACGCAAAGATCTACACTTTAAAGAAAAATTTTTTTGAGTGGGGGCAAAAAAAAGGGTAGCTCCCATACAAATCGACAATTATTATAAAATATTCGATACGCTATATCTCGGAAACTATAACAGATATCGACTTAAAATGTTCTACAAAAAGTAATTGGAACACAAGGCCTACGCTTTAAAGAAAAAAAATTTTCGGGTGGGGGATAAGGAAGGGGTAGCTCCCATACAAATTAACAATTTTTATAAAATTTTCGTTACGCTTTTTCTGGAAAACTTTTACAGCTATCGACTTCGAATATTCTACAAAAAGTAATAATCAAATAATTTATACATTTTGGAAAAAAAGTTGGAGAAGAGCAGCGGGACTAGAACATTTAATAAGTTTTATTAACCTTTAAATATGGATAATGTCGAAAACTTTTAAAACTTTCGACCTCAAATCTTCTTCATCTATTTCTATTATTCATACGACCGTTTAAATTTTGTTATTTTTTCTATGGACTTTAAAACTTGCACAAGGTTTTTTATTATATTATTTGCAGTGCAAAATCACTCGGCTGGGTATATTTAAAGACCAATGTGAAGGGTATATAAGATTCGGCACAGCCGAATATAGCGCTCTTACTTGTTATATTACGATTCATTTTAAGCTTTTTATTTTGTTGCTTTACAGCAACAGCTATAAATTTAATCTCAACATACTGTTGTATAAATTAAATTTGTTTACATCTCAAAGACGCCTCTTTCCATTCGTATTTAGCATATTTACGCCCACTTGAACAAAGAAGTATTTAAGCGAAAATCTTATTTGTATGTATCTTCGTATATTACGTTGGGCAATTGTCATCATCGTCATCACCATGATGTTTGCTCTTGTTTGTTGGTTAATTATATATTATCGCATTTCCATAAAAAAAATCTTTACTACACTTGCACCTTAATATTTTGTGTGTTATTGCAGTACATAGTGATATCGATTGCTCTTGCATTGTTACTGTTTGTTGGTTTGTTTTTTGTTTATTTGTTTTCTGTCATTTGTGTTTTGCAGAAGATCGCTTTTAAGATGTATGTAGTTTTGTTCTTCTTGTTTACCTTAATTAATTGTTGGTTGCATTTAGGGATTCCTGGTTTTAATAAATCAATTTTCCAAATGGGTTTTTAGCAATCCTAACATTACAATACACTAACAGCGTTGCAGAACATAGAAATAATCTATATTAAAATGTATAATAAAGAAAAAAAAGGTTTTTTGTATGTCTTATTCGATTTGGATGATTTTTTCAACAATGAAATTTTGTTAACTCCAGAACGGACACAGGCTATACAAATATTTTTTTTTTTACCTTAAGTGAGCGAAGTACCTCCAATACAAATTAATTGGGTTTAGAGGTATATCTCGAAAGAAATAATTGCTATCTGTTTAAAATTTCGTGAAAGGATTTTTTTATATTTTTCTACTTAAGCCAAATATCTGTAGGACGGAAGCAGGGCAAAAAGTTACCACAATGCAAATAAGGGGTGATACTAATAATCTTAAAAGTTATTTCAGTAGCCTAACGGAGCTTGAAATAGGATAAAAACTAAAGCCGGCCAATCACGTAAAGTTTTAACTATCAGTTTCAACTGTTCAGTTAAACTGAGAATTTTAAAATTTTTATATTTTTAACTGACAGTTTCAACTAACTGAACGTTTGTGGGGGTTCAACTGTACCGTTCTCAGTTAAATTTGTGTCGAACGAGAGTGCGTATCATGTCGGGTAAACAGAACAGATAGTGATAGTTGATTTTATTGCAATATATACATAGATCTGAACCGTGCCTATGGCAAGTTAAATCTAGCGAGTACCATGACTGCGCCAAAAAAGATGCTGCCTACACCACAACGCGGAAAAGAAATCTGTTTTGTCAAAAATAAACAGCTTAAGATCCGCTAATGGTTCTTCACTTAATTCTTTTAACAAACTAATGTGGGAAGATAAATTTCGTTGTAATTGCCACTTCTTGCACCACTTTTTTTTTTTGTTTTGTAAAATTAAAAAAAGTACACCGAGAGCGGCCAAACCGTCCTGCCGTTCGAATCCATATTAAAACTGAAGTATTGAACTGCACGTGTGTGTACATCTCAGTTCACAGTTAGGTCTGTCAGTTATAACTGAAAAGTTGAAACTGACAGTTCAAACTGTGAGTGGTCGGCTTAAGCAAAACAACAATATACAAACACTCTGAAGTGATGAGAATACGTACGTTTCCAAAATAATTTAGAAAACAAGTAAGAGCGCTATATTCGGCTGTGCCGAATCTTATATAATCTTCACATTGACTTTTAGAAATCCCAAACTTTTTTTTATCCATTTTTTTTACTTATCAAATATTTCTAATTTTTAAATAGTGTCGGTGTCATTTTTTAACGCTCCACGGGCGACGGGGAAGTTGTAAGGGATTTTATCCTAATTTTTACAAATTTTGTAATGCAACCCACTTAGAGGGTGGAGATAGGGGGTAAGTATGTATATTCTAGGAATATGTTTTGGAGGGGAAACTAATGGGGTCCGTCGTACACTTTATTGCTCTAAGGCAAATTCTGAAGAAGTTGTGGGCATTTTCATATCATTTTTGTCAATTTTTTTATGGCAACCCCCTAAGGGCGTGGAGATAGGGGGTAAGTATATTCTAGCAATATGTTTGGGAGGACAAACAAATGTGGGTCGGTCGTACACTTTATTGCTCTAAGGCCAACTCTGAGAAAATTGTGGGCATTTCCATATCATTTTTTGTAAATTTTGTATGGCAACCCCCTAAGGGCGTGGATATAGGAAGTTGTGGGCATTTTTACATCATTTTTGTAAATTTTGTATGGAAACCCCCTTAGGGCGTGGGGATAGAGGGTAAGTATATTCTAGGAATATGTTTGGGAGGGCAAACTAATGGGGGTCGGTCGTACACTTTATTGCTCTAAGGCCAACTCTAAAGAAGTTGTGGGCATTTTAACATAATTTTTGTAAATTTTGTATGGCAACCCCCTTAGGGCGTGGAGATAAGAGGTAAGTATATTCTAGGAATATGTTTGGGGGGGGGGGCAAACTAATGGGGGTCGGTCGTACACTTTATTGCTCTAAGGCCAACTCTGAGGAAGTTTTGGGCATTTCCATATCATTTTTTGCAAATTTTGTATGGCAACCCCCTTAGGGCGTGGAGATAGGGGGTAAGTATTTTCTAGGAAAATGTTTAGGAGAAGAAACTAATAGGGGTCGGTCGTACACTTTATTGCTCTAAGGCAAATCCTGAAGAAGTTGTGGGCATTTTCATATTATATTTGTAAGGGGTAAGTATTCTCTAGGAATACGTTTGGGAGGAAAAACTAATGGGGGTCTGTGATACATTTTTTTCCTCTAGGGGCGACTCCGGGGAAGTTGTAGCAGTTGTTACCTTATTTTTTAAAATTTTGTATGGCAACCATGTTAGGGGCTGGAGATAGAGGCTAAGTATGTTCCACAAAAATGTTTGGATGGATAAAATAATTCGGGTCGGTCTAACATTTTACCTTTGTAGGAGAACCCTGGAAGCCGTAGGAGCGATTTTAAAAATCTTTAAATTAAGCTTTGTATGGCAACCCTGTTATATGTATGAATACTAATACTAATAAAATTTTCGTTTTGGGTGTGGTTCAGTAATATCAACATGACTGATTCTGTTTTTTTCTTTTTTTGTTGTTTTTTTTTATCATTACATACATAAGTATGTTCTTTGTTGTAGTCGTAGACTGAAAAAAAGGAGGTAGTCTTGGTTTTTTGCTTATATCTCGGTCATTTATCGGGCGATTTTTTCAATACCGATTTTCTCGCGACTATCTCTGACACTTTGATACCACTTACGGGTCTATGCGATATCGGGGGGCTTCAGAAAGTTGATTTCAACCATATCACGGACAGACGGACAACGCTAAATCGGCTTTCCCATCTATAAGGATCCAGAATATATGTACTTTATGGGGTCCCAAATGGATAATAAAGAAATTACAAACGGAATAACAAACTTATATATACCCTTATCACTTATGTGAAGGGTATAATAAACATTTACCGAACACTTGTCAAATTTTGTATCCTTCTAAATAAATTATGATTTTACATGATGAGATTTTATTATTCTACAACACATTTTGACATTTTGCAATATATGTATTACCGTGTAAAGGTACCTTAAGTTGTACAAACGAGTTATGTATTTACTCTGAATAAAATACCCATTCATATAAAAATTAGAATGTGCATATGTAAGTATGTATATAAATATATATACACACACATACATACATATATACATACATACATACATACATACATACATACATACATACATACATACATACATACATACATGTATACATACATACATACATACATACATACATACATACATACATACATACATACATACATACATACATACATACATACATACATACATACATACATACATACATACATACATACATACATACATACATACATACATACATACATACATACATATGTACATACATACATACATACATACATACATACATACATACATACATACATACATACATACATACATACATACATACATACATACATACATACATACATACATACATACATACATACATACATACATACATACATACATACATACATACATACATACATACTTACATACATACGTACATACATACATACATACATACATACATACATACATACATACATACATACATACATACATACATACATACATACATACATACATACATACATACATACATACATACATACATACATACATACATACATACATACATACATACATACATACATACATACATACATACATACATACATACATACATACGTACATACATACGTACATACAT
Source organism: Melanophora roralis (assembly GCA_963583895.1). Taxonomy (NCBI): domain Eukaryota; kingdom Metazoa; phylum Arthropoda; class Insecta; order Diptera; family Rhinophoridae; genus Melanophora; species Melanophora roralis. The sequence continues at coordinate 112,291,103 of OY757188.1, forward strand.
ACATACATACATACATACATACATACATACATACATACATACATACATACATACATACATACATACATACATACATACATACATACATACATACATACATACATACATACATACATACATACATACATACATACATACATACATACATACATACATACATACATACATACATACATACATACATACATACATACATACATACATACATACATACATACATACATACATACATACATACATACGTACACACGCATTATTGTATGTTCTTGAGAGTTCTCAGCTTAAACTTAATTCATGATTATAAATAATCTTGGAGATGACGTATAAGAATGATGATTTTTTTTCAGACTTGCTACTTCTTTCTTGTCTAAAAACGCATTTGAATTGTTCCTCTGCTGGCGGTCAGGATCAAAAATTATTTCTCTGTTGCTGCTACCTTGAATCGAAATTATTTTTTCCTTTCTGTTATTTTTTTGCAACCGGACATTTTTTAACGGACTGTGTAGCAAATAAAAGAAATACTTTAGCTTATTTTATTTTTACTCATTTGCGTTGGAGTCTTTTAAAGTTTGTTTGGATGGGTTCTTGTCGCACAACATTGACATCTTTTCATCAAATCATTCATTTTACCGCATTTTAACGTTTTTAATAAAGTTTCGTTATGGTAGCAGTAACAAAAGAAAATCCAATTTTTTTGTTAACATACATACATTTGTACGTAGTTTTTGTTGCAAAATTTAAATCACAACCCCTTTGTCTGAACATGATAAAATGCCGCCGCTGTTATACTTTTGTTAATAAAACTGTGTTGCCAATGTTTTGAAAAGGGGATAATTAACATCTTAGAATTACTACACTAGAAGTTATTTAAAAAATCTAACATAAAAAAATCGAATAAATTATATCACTCGGTAAAACTGTACAAAAATTTTTGTCTATTAAAAGCTCCGAAACTTTTCCGGACATTGAAAAAAATAGACTTAAACAGTTTTATATTTATTTAAGGGTTTGTTATAGGTTTAAGTCACAATAAACTTAAAAAAAAATTTTGCTTTAACGGCAAAAATATACTTTTAAAGTAATTCAGTAGCAAAGTACTTGAAGTAAATATGTAGGATAAGAATTCTGAACACAGGGTACTTCAAGTAATAAGGAAAAAAAACACGATAAAAAGATAAAACACAATTTTACGAGGTTGGCCTCTTTTTTTTAACAATAAAGACACATTCTTTTTGGAAAAATAAAAAAAAGCATTGTTTCCAAATATTTTAATACCACTATATTTTTTTCAGCCGTTGCATTTTTCGAAATAACTAAATTAGCGTTTGTTAAAAAATGTAGGATTTTCCGGACGCCGATTTTTTTCGAGGACGGATGCCCAAAGAAGAGGACAGTGTCCGGAAAAAAGAGGACGGTTAAAACCCCAATTTAAGAACACATACATAAATAAATTACCGATTCCTCATCCACTTTTAATTTGCAATAACCGATTATCCTTTTAACTCAAGAACAATGAATTATTAAAAACAAAATAAGAACATAAGCTGTTACAAACTTTCAGAACTAATATTTTTACTAGCAATAAAGAAATAAATTTTAATTATTTATTATTTGATTAAACATCTGATTAACTGATTTAAGTTCAATTACCAATATTGGTCAAAATATTCCACTGTAATGTGTGTACAGAGGAAAAAACCATTCGAAAAGCACCAAAATCGATACCATCCGTTGTAAAAAGTAAGCTAGGAACGTTTGCTTTATTTTTTGACAACGGATTGCGTTGGTTTTTTAGGAACGCCTGCTTCTTATTCTGACAAAACCTGTTTTTATTTTGGCAACGCTTCATTATTATTTTAACAACGCTTTGTTCTTACTTACTTACAAAAAAAACCCCACTATAAACCACTCTGTTTAAAGGCAGATATGATATACACATATATTAAAATTCAATTACATTTAATTTTTAACAAGGAAATCTGTGCTGTTAATTGTGAAAAATTGTTTGCGAAAATGGAAATATGTATTAATAAGAATAAACAATTTATAATTTTGACCCTTTATTCACAAATTAATTTCTTGTTTGCATGTACTTGCTGAATCGTTTAACAGGGTCTTCAACTACAACAAATTACAAAAATTTACTTTACACATGCATATATTTTACCACCCAGTAACTCTACCTTTTGCTAAGTTTTACTAATAACAGATCTAGTTGAAGACATTGTTTAGCTATTATGTATTTCCGTTGAGCCAAAATTCTACCTTTGACGGTACCCAAAGAGCTCATTCATAGAATTCGAATTAAAAACAAAAATGACAACATAAGTAATAAACTGAAAATATCTGTACACAATACCTCTATTTTTTTTAAGCATTAATTTAAACTTTCTAAATTCCAATTTTTTATTTTTTAATATTAATTTGCATTTCTCATTTAAAATTTGTTTTTTCTCAATATTAATTTGTATTTCTTAATTTCAATTTATATTTTCTCAAATTCAACTTAATAAGGTGTAGTAATTAGGACAGGTGGATCATTATTAATATATCTTTTATTATGAATTTGTATATAGGCGAGAAAAAAAACGGTTTCGTTTTTTGTGTCAAATATGGTGCTAAAATGATATTTATCCCTTAACGTTAAAGCTTTGAAAATTCTCAAAAATTGGTTCATATTTGTTCAAAAACTATCTAAAGCAATATGAAAATTGATTCTACCTTTATTTATATATTTATATAAATTTTTTACCCGCAATAACCCAAAAACTAAAAAACAGTTACCAGTCATGTGCCCTCTTATTTTTCGAGTAGAATACGAAGCTTTCTAAATTCTTTTATTTCTATTTCTATTGCGAACAGTCAAGCAGATACATATTATTATTCTGATGTTTCCTTTTTTACCCAATTTTATTCTTCTTATATTCTAGTTTTTCAAAATATTCCGTTTTTAAATCGTAAGAAGTTCTGTGTACGATGATAAATTAGTCAGTCAGCAATATACATATGTATGTGAATATATAAAAGATATATAGATAAATGGTTTAATTTTTTTTTGCAAACTGGTAGCACTTTTCGACTCAATTTCACTTTTCTTTCATCTGAGTTATGCCCTGTTTTTATACTTTTTTACAATTAATAAAATGCCAGTTGTGTGAGACATTGATGCTAATGTGTTCCTAATGTTAATAAAAGTGGCTACTGAATTTTGTCGCTTGGAAGCTCAAAAAAATTCAAGTAGAACAACCAATGTGCAGTTTGTTTGTTGATTGAAACTTATTTATGTATGTGTGTATGTTGATTGTCGGTAAATTTGAATAGCATTGACATCTATTGAAGTACCTTTGTTAGAGAAACTAAATATTTTTTTAAAGGAATTTAAGCTGTCTGCAACAGTTTTTACTAAGAGTTTTGCTTTTGCAATGTTATTAAATTATTTATTTCTTTTGTTCCTGAAAAATCCAAATCCGTTATTTTATCTGCAGTTTTTTTTTTAAATAGTTGTGAGCGTGTTTTTATTCTTCTGACATACTGTCGTACCGAAGTTACTTTCTAATACATCAAAAAAATATAAATATATATTTAAATTGGAATATTTCTTACCAATTAATATATTTATGAATGTTTTTAGTTTATCCCTAAAAATTCACGTCATTTCTCTGTAAAATATTTTTTCCGTTAAAACTCAAAGATCTTAAAATTTTTTGATATGCAATAACCTGAAAATATTTAAACACTATATGAATTGCGTCCACATATTGTAGAAATTTCAATAACTACATACATATATTAACAAAATGAAGATACATATCTCGATATTACGTTTATTTATTCCTCTGTGTTGCTTTAAAAAAATATTTAATATATTTTAAAATTGGTTTACAAGTCGGCAGGGATGGCATTTTAAAAATATTAGATAACTTAGTATCCCATTTGACATATGGACGTTATTTTATAAAAAAAACTTCGACGCCAGAAATAACGTCGAAATAAGCCGGTAATATCTGAATTAACCATATTCCAATTTATCATTTCGTTTGCAAATTTTACAATATTCATTAATTATTCGATTAAGTATTGTTACAGATCAAGAAGCTGATTTCACCAAGTCAGCAATTAAAATCAAGTTTCCGGGAGCAAACTAATATGGGTAAAAAAGTTGTAGTCGGTCAAGTCCAATCCTATTATTACCTACACCACAATTTATTTTAAGTTATGTACTAATTTCGAAAGTGAGGCTTATATGTGATCTATTATAAATTATGAATCGATCAACAACAAATCGTTAACAACAAACAAGACTATAGAAAAACAAAACAACCGCATCGTTTATGCGCCTCTATAAGTCGAGAAAAATTTATCCTTCCACTATATCGAACCTGGGCTTGATCCAAATAGTTTTGAAAAGTAAGCAAAAAAAGAACTCATCGGCTTTATCAACGCATTTTAAGAGGCTTTACTGACATTGGCGATGACGTCAAAGTATCAAATAATTCGAACACACTATTATCAGTAGTTTTAAGAGCTTTGAAAAAGGTTGGTCCTGATTTTGAAAGTTGTGTGGGGATTGGAACTGACAGGTGTCATTTGATGTTGGCAGAAAATGGAGCAGGAAAAAACAAAAGAAACCGCAAAAAATGCAAAACTAACGCTTTGCTATTCTTATAGACTTAAACACTTAACATCGAAAGGCAACAAGGTACCAATAATACAAAAAGTTGTATCGTTTGCTAAAGAAACCAGCAAGTTTTTTAAAAAATATCATCCTCTATGCACTCTCAAATTAATATGTGGATTACATATTCTAAATGTTATACTCACTGTTACTCAGCCGCTTAGTGCAATTCTACAAAAGCAGGCTATAGATTTACAAAAAGGATCATCTCTTATAAAAACCCTGATAATGTGTTTTGAGACTAAAAGGAATGAAGCCCAAACACAATTTAAAACTATTTTTGGAGAGACAAAAAGTATTTGCCTTGATATGGGAATTTTAGTTGAAAGAAAAACCCATTTTAAGATGTCGAAATATACAACCGCAACATACCCTTAACTGAATCTGTTTTACCAGGTTTAAAAACACTTTTCTCGAAGGACGTCCTTTATTTGTTTAATATCCCTTAACTTCTGCCTTAACATATAACTACATTTACTGATTTAGAAATTTTAACTCCAAAACTTGCAGATTTATAAAAACTTGAAAAAATTTATAAAAAAAACCAAGTGAGAGCGCTATATTCGGCTGTGCCGAATCTAATATACCGTTCACATTGATCTTTAACGTACCCAGCCATATAATCTAGCCGAATGAATTCGTACTTCAAATATTATAATGAAACTGCTTTGTGCATATCTACTTTCTATTTTTTCTGAAATGGGACTTTATGTTATTTCAACTGGACAATCAACCTACTGGCCAACGGACCACAATAAAATTCCAGACGTAATTGATTTTGGCGTAGCAAAAGGTATATCCTCGGAGCTTATTGAGGCTCAACCCTCCTTGGATTTATCTTCTGACCACTCACCCACAATAATCACTATTTGCAGTCCTCACCAAATAGCATCTAGTAAGTTTTTCTTATCTAAAAGAATAAATTGGTTCAAATATAAAAAATACATTAGCGCCCATTGCTCGGAGAACTAACCGCTAAAAACTCCTGGAGACGTCGATGATTGTCTGAGCGTTCTTAATGAAAACATTCAAAAAGCCGTTGAACATGCGTCTTCTACCTACCGTCAGGCTAGGAACAACAAAATTTTTTCTGACGATGTGGAAAAACTTTTATCTGAAAAAAGGAGAGCTCAAAGAGAATGGCAAAAGCATAGATCACCCCAACTTAAATCTAAGCTAAAGGAATCAAAGTTCAAAGCAATTAAAAAGCTTGTTGGAGGTTCACAGAATGGCATCACTGAAGGAGTACCTGGAAGGTATAGACTCGACTCCTCAGACAAATTATTTCTTATGGCGATCAGCCAGACGTCTTAAAAGACCTGTTATCGCAAAACCACCACTGCACAATCTGGGCTAGGAAGAAAAATGCGATCTGTTCGCAAATCATTTTAAAAACGTATTCACTACCAATTCATGCGCAGGCGTGAGGGAATCACCGCCTGTTGTTCTTAGACGTCCTTTGGAAATACGTTTCCGATTTGCAGATGTTGTTGAGGCAATCGCTAAACTAAATGGTAAAAAAGCTCCTGGTGTTGATAAAATAAGCAACAAAATGCTTATAGAGCTGCCTTTTACTGCTAAAAGAATCATTCTTTTTTATTTTTAACGCGATAATTCGGCTTGAACATTTTCCGCCTGTATGGAAAGTTGCCTTAGTAAAAGATGATTCCTAAGCCTGGCAAAGATCCCTCGAAGGTAGAGTCTTATAGGCCCATAAGTTTGTTACCCACAATGTCAAAATTGTTCGAAAAACTGTTAAAAAAATAAGCTGAATCCGATCCTAAATGACAACTACTGCATTCCAAATCACTAATTCGGCTTTAGAAGACAACAAAGTACCATCGAACAAACTCACAGGTTGGTACAGGTGATAAGAAAGCCCTTTGAGGAAAAGAAGTACTGCTCCGGGCTTTTTATCGATGTCTCACAAGCTTTCGACAAAGTATGGCATGAAGGCCTTTTAAACAAACTAAAGCTCAACCTTCCAGCTAACATTTTCAACCTTTTAGAAAAATACATAACAGATGTTCCTCAAGGAGGTATACTAGGTCCAATTCTGTACTTGCTTTACACGGCAGATATGCGAACTAACAGTTTTACGCACACGTCTACATTTGCTGATGATACCGATTTTCTCAGTATTTATGAAGACCCTAAAGAGGCTTCAAGCCAACTGCAACAACACGTAACCCAAGTAGAGAAATGGGCAAAGTTATGGAGAATAAAAATTAATGAGCAAAAATGTACTCACGTAATATTTACTTAACGCAAAGAAACGTGCTCCCCAATCCGTATTAACAACCATATAGTGCCTCAATGATTTAAGACGAAATATCTTGGCATTTACCTGGATCGTCGCCTTACATGGAAGACACATATAGATGCGAAGTTGATGCAAATGAAACCTAAAGCTACTCAAATCCATTGGCTAATCGGCAGAATTTCTGTGCTTCGCCTTGATTGTAAACTTATACTCTACAAATCGATTTTGAAACCAATTTTGTGCTACGGTATGCAATTATGGGGAACAGCTTCCGCATCCAACACAGAAAAAATTCAACGCCATCATAACAAAATCCCAAGAATGATAACTGGTGCTCCTGGGTATATTAAAAACAGCAACATCTACAAAGATCTACAAGTTCCACTAGTTAAATGCGAAATCCTGAACTATGTGAACAAGTATTTAAATAAGCTGAAAACTCACCGAAATCCGCTCGCTCGAAACATCTTGCAACAAAATGGACACACCCGTCTGAAAAGGAGGGATACTATTGTGCTTATATAAAGCTTATTAATTTTTTTGAGAACTTAAATTTAAATCTGGCACTGGCTGGACTAATAATAACTACTTAGTTTTAAGATTTGAATACTTATGGTTAGTTCGTCATTTTGTTGTTATATAAAGACAGAAAATATTCATGAGTTTTTTAAGAATTTGGGTGGTTGAAGTCTACTGATGATTTGGTGTAAGAACCAATGAAATGCATATAGACAAACTTAACCAACAACAAACCCTATAAATTAACAAGAAAATTGGGATTAAATCCTAAATAATTTTTTAAAAACTATGGAAAATAATTATCAAAATAATATTTTTTCCACAATGTAGGCATTATTGTAAAGTTACTTCTTTTGGAATATTTGAATTTCATAGTTGATATAGTTTCTTCAGATTTTGCCAATGAAATATGTCACAAAATTTGTGCAATTATAGGGGTAACACTACTTCCCCTGCTCTTATCTAAATTTTTTTTTCCTAATTTAAGTTACTATCTCCAACGTAGCCATGCTAAAATTTGTGGCAATAGTGGCTGTATTTACTGCGATATATAAGGATATCTAAAAGGATTTTGTCTTAAAAAATTCGGTTATTTTGAGTTACCGTTTTTATCTCGGTCAATAGCTATCCTATTTTCTGATTTAAAATAGCAATTCTCTCAGGGAGATTTTTATTGTCTGATGCCAAAACGTTTTCTGTGCGACTTTATTTGGATTCGGAAACTTAATTTCAACAGACACACATACGAACATGGATCCATAGACTTCCTTATCTATAATGATCCAAAATATATGTACTTTATGATGACTAAAGTGAATGTTGTATACCCTATCACTATGCGAAGGGTATAAAAATACACGTATATATTGAGCAGAGTTGTATATATTTTCCGGTCTTATTTTGAAAGTATAGGTTTTGCTAAGGACAATATTGTACCCTCAGATGAAAACAATTAGGAATAGTAGCCCCCGTACTTGTCAAAATAGCTAAAAAAAACATATTTTTTTCACTTGCGGTAAAAAAAGTTTAACTCTGGTGAAGGTATACATACATAAAATATTATGTAAAAGTAAATACTAACAGTAATAGAAGATCATACCTTAGGCTGCAAAATAATAAATATTATCTGGCAATGAACAATCTAAAATTTATCATTGTTCCAACATAAGTCCAACTCCAGAAAACCACATAAAACCCTATAAATTGTGGAAAAATAATGCTATCGAAATATGTATATAAACACGCGCACATTTGTAAATCAAATGAACCAACGAAAATTTTTAAAGTTTGGTTCACTATTGGCCGTACCTTCTGTCGTAGAACTTTTATAAAAATTAACGAAAGTCACCCTAACCTGCGAACGCTTTGTGCAAATAGTGGTTCTTGATATAAATGTATGCGAGTATTAATAGATCATTTGCCTAAAAAAATTTTAGCATTAAAATACCTGACTTTTAGGTAATAGAACGTATAAAATTTCAAACGATTAATTAACGTGATAAGTTAATAACGATAAACACCCCTTAAAACCATAAATCAAGCCAAACGTGATGTCCAACAACAAACAGTGTTTTTTCTCTGCAGATGCTGATGACGATGACAACTCTGCTTGTGCATAACTTGTTAACACCACTTATGTCGTAGATCCAAACTATTTCAAATGGCTTGTATTACTACATATGTGTGTATGTATAAACGTTTGTACACATATACATATGTAAGTATGTAGCAAAATGGATAAAACAAAGATTGCGACATAAGGACCAAAAAGTTGAAACTTGTTGCGCATGTAGGGGCAGTGACGTCACCTAGAATATTTTACTATGGGCTAATCATTTTTAATTTACGCATACTGTTTTCCTATTGGCTACTTACTATGTGTTTACACATGCAAGAACTTAAATAAAATCTTTACAAACGTACTATTTGAGTATTCTAAAAATTTGAGAGTGTTTACGCCAAATTCACCACACAATGTTATTTAATCAATCATGTGATTGTTTAGATGAGCTTTGAGCATGAACTACACAATCATAAATGTACCATAATTACCATGGTGAAATTATTGTACCAGCTCATCTTCTTTTTTTTGCATAAATCGAGGCTGGGTAGTAAAAGTTGTTTACATTTACATATCTTTTTTTGACAACCGAGCCAACGAAAACTACAACAAAAACGAAAATTTTATTCACCAAATTTTTTTGTTGTAAAATCAACACCACCTGATAAATTATTGCGCCATGTGTAAACCTATAGTTCGGGGATCCGCAAAACACCTCACGCGTGTGCGTTCTCTCTGAGCATTGAAGAGAGGAAGACGACCAGCTAGAGTTTTTAATAAACAAATTTTTAAATTACATTTAATTCTTTTTTTAAATTATATCTGCGAGTCTTATCTTCGTTTAAAAAAAAATATAAGCAAAATCAAAATTAAGCTACATAAGTAAAAAACATGTCAAAGGTCTTGTCCGCATAAAATATTGTCAATATACATTTAATATCTATTAGATTTTCCAAAACTAAGTAGTATTGCAAAATTATTTCGCATTTATGAAAATTTTACTTTAACATAAGCGGTTTAATTTTTAATACATATTTCATTTAAAAACTTTCTCAATACAATTAATTCTATCATATTCTAAACTTACTATGGCCACCCTATTGCCATAAGAGACAAATAATTACGCTCAAAAACAAACAATCAACACAATGGGGGTTTTCAGACTAGACCATAGGTCGTCAAAACTCTCATTTAATGAAATGCGTCTGTATTGGATAAGCGAAAATTGCCCAGCAAACAAAAAACTAAGCATTGCAAATGTGATGAATTTTACTTTTTAAGGCAAAATGGAAATGAACTTAAAAAAAAGTTATTAAAATTAAATACAAAATATGCCTCAGTTATTACAGAATTAGACAATTTTTTTTCACACATATTCCATTGGGCGAGTTTAATTTACAGTTAAAACTTAAAAAATTAAGTGTATTTAGGTATTATAAATTAAGTTTTTCTTGTTTTCTTTGTTTTAAATGTTTGGTAACATAAAATGCATTGCATGTTACCAAAAACATTTTTAATGACAAAACAAAAATTTTTATCTTCCATTATACTATTTTGTTTGCTGGTTTATTTTGAAATTAAATCAAAGCTGAAAAAACAAGAAAGCTGAAAAAAAAGCAGTAAGCATCCGCACATGTGCACTCGTTAACACTCAATTAACGACTGAAATCAAACTGAAATAAAAGAGAACAAGCGTCGGTGTGAGTTTTTTTTATTGTTTTTGTAGCACAATTGTGCACTAAAAATGAATTTTTGACAACCTATGGACCAGGATACACTTATCAGGTAGCCTCAGATAAACAGCTGAGTAACGGTATTTCGTTATATTAATGTCAAATTTTGTTTATGTTTATGTATTTTCTTCCTTTTATACAAACAACAACTCTAGTATTGTAAGAAAAGCTCAAAAAGAAAGAGAAAAATTTTGTGAGTTTTTGTTATTGGTCTCTGACATTCTTATGACGGTTTTAGTTGTTTTTGTAGAACCGCTCCTACCTGATAAGTGTACCCTGCTATGGACTAGACTAATTTTTAATCCGCACAACTTTTGTTCCTTCGTATTTACACTAGACTAATTATGCTGGCATAAAATTGTGCACGTAGGCACAGCTTTGTGTGTGTTAGTATTTTCTTTGCTTATTTCACGTTCATAAGTGTGTATGTGTTAGTTTTGTTCTGCTTGTGCGCGGTTGAAGCTGGTTGAAAAATTGTGCCAACTTAAAACCACTCTCTTCACCGAAAAAGCCTACAAACTGCGACTTTATGCCAGCACAATTAGTCTAGTCTGAAAACCCCCAAAACACAAAAGTGTATGTGTGTGCGGATCCCTGCCCTAGTTATTATTTTTTAATACACACCAAACAGTCTTTGCCGAAATCGGTCAGAATTCATTATAAAACTGAACGATTTTTCGATTTTATTTTCGATATCGGTACAAAAACGCACTGGAATTTGTACTAGTGGTTGAGAAGGATTCAAATTTGTCTAAACAAATTCGAACAACTTTGCAGATGTGTTTTACAGATATCTTTACGAACTGTGAAAAAAATTCTAGGGAATTTTTAAACTAATTTTAGACAAATTGGACAAATGTCAAAAGGATATCTATTAAGTATCTGACCTTAGTCAGAAAAGTCTAAAAGAAATCTAAAAACCATCCGATATTTGTCTGAAAATTTAATGGGACATACATACATATATACATATGTACGTACATATACTTAGATGCATTCATCTAAGCTTAAAAATGTCTTTTTTATACTTATATTCATTTTATATATTTAACACATGCATATCTGTCAAACAGGTTGTCAAGACTATTTTTCCTTTCTTATATTTAATTTTTATATTTTGCAGAGATATTACTACTACTGCCTGCCCTAATAAAAAGGAAACGAGTAAGTGAGTATTTATGAGCCAATTAACATGATATTTTTCATGTATGATACTTTTGTTTGTAGGCAAAAAGGGTAATGAAGAGACTTTTTTCCAAAAAAAATTTTTTTTATGGTTTCAATATAAAATTTTGGAAAGAAGGATTTTATTTCCCAGGCAAAATTCAAACTAATAAAAATTTAAACGATACAAAATCGAATTCTTTTATTAAAAAAATAAAATCCTCTAGATTGTGTGCAGAATTGTCAGAGATATATCTTAAAAAAAGACATTTAAAAATGTTTTCCGACTATAGGCAGACAAGTCGCAAATCGTACAACAAGAAATGTCAAAACTTAATTTTTTTGCTAGAAGCTTTAGTTTTTTCATATGAAATGGGAAATCCTGCACAAGGCGTAATCTCTTGTTTATCATTCTTGGGTATGTAGTAGATAAATTATTAAAACACGTTTTCAAAGTTTAGTTGTTTTTAATTTTGTTCAAACTTAACTAAGCGACACTTAATGAATATTAATAAATGGGGCGTTGAAAGAGGCGTATTTAACCACCGCAAAAACTGCGGCGACGTATAATACACTTTAAACGAGTAAAATACTGGCAATACAAAATTAATAGAAATTTAACTAACTACTTTAACAATTCTATCAGAAGTTTATTAATTTTTTAGTTATAATTAACTCCACCTCATACATTTCAAACCTAGTTGCACTGTTGCCAATTTGAAAAGATTTTCACGCTAAATCTAGTCTTAGTTATGTGGCAATTAGGGGTAAATATGAAGGGTACGTTCGCAAAAGTTTGCATTTTTAACATGCTAAATTTTTAAATTTTTACAACTAAAATAAATTATCAAAATATATAACTTTTTTTTCTTACGGTTAGAGCTACTTTCTTCTTTTGCATGCGTCATAAAGCGTCAAACCAACAGACCAGCTATTTTGAAAGCTATAGATTAACTTTTTTGCAAAGCAAATTTTTTTGTTTTTGTTTTTTTGTGCAAAAATTTCAGAAAGCCACAACGCATTGCGACGTTGACGCGTGCCATGAGCGGTAAAGCTGAAAGTCCATTGCAACCGTCAACGTCGCAATGCGTTGCGGCTTTCTGAACTTTTTGCACGTTGTTGCGTTTCAAGTTACATACATGCAATACTCTGACGCATATAATTTTTTTTACACTACAGTAACAAACTAAAAACAATTGCGTTTCAAAAAAGTTTATCGACAGCTTTTAAAATAATATAAAATTTTCACCCCCATTAGTCAAAATATTTGGTCTGTTGGTTTGTCGCTTTATAAGGCATGCAAAAGTAGAAGGTAGCTCTACTTTTTGCGTGCGTCGCGTCAAATGACGTCAACGCGTCATGCTCTGTAACTTTTCATATTGAAATACACGTATTCAACTTTTTTGAAAACCGCGTATAAAGCGATGGACTTTCAGCTTAACCATGATGTGACTTAAGCAGTTACTATGATTTAGCTAACTTAAGAAAAAGTCCGAATACAAATATTCAAATGTGTATAACTATGATGTTCTTAAGCAACTTTTCGTTAAGTTGCGTCAAGTTAAGGCCTAACTATATTGTGCTTAAACAAACTAAAGCTAATGTCAAATATCAACGAAAAGCCTGTCAAATGCATTATCAATTTATTGAAGACTTTTCAGTGGCTATATTGTACTTTTTGAACTTAAATACTTACAGAACTCAGTTGCAAATATTTGTACTTTTGCAAAAACTGGTTTACTTTTATATTCAAAATATATGGATTTTTTTTCGCAAAATGTTATTTAACTAACATCTAAAACTTAAAAATATTAAACCATTAGCAAATAAATAATAAAATTATATTATACATTAAGCAAAGTACGATCAGGTTCGCTATTTGCTTAAACACATGTAAAGGGCACCATAAACTAAAAAGGATGAAATTACAAATACTATTGTATGATACACAGCATATTAACAAACAATCTTGTTATTAGTTGGTGCTTATAAATTATACATACGTTCGTACTATGTATATACATACATACATACATACATACATACATACATACATACATACATACATACATACATACATACATACATACATACATACATACATACATACATACATACATACATACATACATACATACATACATACATACATACATACATACATACATACATACATACATACATACATACATACATACATACATACATACATACATACATACATACATACATACATACATACATACATACATACATACATACATACATACATACATACATACATACATACATACATAAATACACACACCCATACATACATACATAAATACACACACGCATACATACATACACACACGTATACATACATACTAACATACATACACACATGCATACATACATACTAACATACAAATAACCTAAAGCCATGCCATATTTTTGAGTGCATTGAATATTCTAAAATCCTAAGGCTTGATTTTTTTTAACTTTTACACTGAATATAGTATCTTGTTTTAATGTAACGTAAAGCCAAAATGGAATGTTCCATATGTCTCCAATGGCAAGTTATGGGCAGACCAAAGAAAAATCGTTCTCAATACAGACAATAAGTGGCTTATAGCCTGAAGAATGTTCAAAATTTCGTGTGAATGGAGCCATACTTGAGCTCGATCCCGATACCAAGAAACTTATCTGTGGGATGGCATTTATACCAAAGCCTGCATATGGAACTACGTGATTCCAAAGGTTTTTTGACCTACTAGCCAAACTTACACGCAATTTATATTACATGGGTGCCTGGTCATCAAGGCGTTGTTGAAAAAGAACTAGCGAATAATCTGGCGATTATGGCCAGGGGACAGCGAGATTTTGACCTGGTGAACCCAAAGTCCTCTGCGGCGACGAAGGCCGAGTAAAAAGAGTTGTTGGAAAGTTTCCTAAGGCTGCTTTGAAACATCAGGACATTGGGAGAATGACGAGAATCCTCTGTGGCCACCCGAATGAGGTCAGGACTAGCACCATTCTAAAGCTTGGGAATCCTGAACTGAGCAATATGATGAGTGTGCTGACGGGTACTTAGGCTTACGAGCACACCTCCATCGGATGAAAGCTGCAAAAAATAGCGAGCGTAGGGAGGACATTGAAATGATGGAGCATTTCCCGTGTCACTGCCCAATTTTTGCACAGGCCGGATTCCCATTTTTTATGTCTGATATTTTACCAGATTTGGTTCACTTATGCCCGTAATTTCAACAAATAGATGTCTTAGTGGTGCACATACATATATCTATATTTTTTGTAAATTTTTGTAGGTATGGCTTGCCTGCTATGCATTTAAATATAGTTCTACCTAATAGGTAAGGAAACTTATTAGGTACTTACACAAGCAGTTATCTTTTTGTTGAAATAACAGGCACTAGAAGGTGTGAAATGGGAAAGAGAATTCGTCTGCATCACTGAATTTCTGTGAACTTCTCCCCAAAGATTCTTTTTCCTTGATAGGAGTGCACAACAAGCCGATCACTGCCTTGGGTGTATCTTCTGCGAGATTTAAGGCTGTTGAGGGCTCCTCCTTTCAACCTAACCTATATTTAGTAAATTTTATTAAATTTGTTATAAAAATGCGACCTTTACTTTGATCACCAGGAACACATGGGCACACAGTTAGACGGTTGAACACATTTAATTTAGAAAGTGATATTACGGCAATGGCAAAATCACATAATACCCGTACCACGTATGTATGAGTATGGAGTGAGTTTACATTTATTTTTATTTTTTTTATTTACTTAATCCGCATTGTAATACAAAGCCCTCAAGTCCAATATATATGTATGTATATGATATATGTATTACAAATTTAACACAATCCTGAAATCCTAAATCTAAATGTATCAATATAAAAATTCTCTCTAAGATTTAAGATAATTTATCTACAAAAAGCGAATTTAAATTAAGGCAATAGAGAAAAAAAAATGCTTATAATTGCAATTTAAAATTCAAAAAATTTTTAAAAATTTAAAATATTTGAAGAATTTTAAAAGTTTTAAAACAAACAAAAAAAAAGAGAACATTAAAATGGTTCCTCAATTTACCAGTGTAATTTTAAACTTAACGTTTCGAAATTTGACTATATAGTCAATAATTTTAATATCTAATGCAACAACTTGCAGCAAATAACGGTCGAGTTTCGACCACTAGTAAGGTATTAATATTTTCCACCTAAAAATATGAAAAGTCATATTGTGACATATGGGGGCGCTGAGAAAAGTAGGTGAATCACGGACCTGTTTTATATACCATCACTTGCAACAAATTTAATTTTGGTATCTGCATCTGTGCGAGAATTATTTACTTTGACTATGTAGGAGGGACGACAAAAGTGGGCGGATCGCGTCCACTTATTTATAGATATTATATGCACCACGCTTCTATTAAATGTATGCGTCTTTACGAGTGTTATTATTTTTGGCCACCGAAAATTACAAAAGTGGTGCGCTAGGACAAGTGTTGGTAAAATAAGTTGTTAAGGTTCAAGAGATAAAAGATGAATTCTTTAAAAAGCAAAACGACAAAAAAGAACGCAAGACCATAACTGTTTTTAATAAAAATCAGGAATAAAATTTAAGATTTAAGAATAATTTTGATTGTTTTAAGAACAGCAACATTTGTTAGCTACATCCAGCGGTTCCAAAACTTTGTTACCAAAAATGGCTAAAATTCTGGGGAAAAATGGCTAATAAATGGCTAAAAAAGGCTTAAGGGCTAACTATAATGTGCTTTTGCTTACTTAAGCAAAAGTGCGAATACACATGTTTAAATGTGTATAACTGTAATGTGCTTAAGCAACTTTTCGTTAAGTTTCGTCAAGTTACATTTGTTTAAGCAAATAGCGAACCTGATCGTACTTTGCTTAATGTATCAGCTGTGTATACTTGAGTTGCGCGCACTGTTGCACTTTTAAGTACATTTTTATTTATGTGAAATTTTTTTGTATTTATTAACTTTTATAATATAATTTTATTATTTATTTGCTAATGGTTTAATATTTTTAAGTTTTAGATGTTAGTTAAATAACATTTTGCGAAAAAAAATCCATATATTTTGAATATATAAGTAAACCAGTTTTTGCAAAAGTACAAATATTTGCAACTGAGTTCTGTAAGTATTTAAGTTCAAAAAGTACAATATAGCCAATGAAAAGTCTTCAATAAATTGATAAAGCATTTGACAGGCTTTTCGTTGATATTTGACATTAGCTTTAGTTTGTTTAAGCACAATATAGTTAGGCCTTTAATCATTTTAATATAAAGGCTTTCATATATTACCAATTAAAACATCAAAAGCCTATTTGAGACCATGTGTGTCATACATACATATGTAGTATTTCCTTGACTAGTAATAACAAAAATATAATTAAACAAGTAAGAGCGCTTTATTCGGCGGTGCCGAATCTTATGTACCCTTCACATTGGTCTTTTAATATACCCAGCCGAGTTATTTTGTGCTGCAAATAATATAATTAGGGTATTCACAAGGTAGTCATAAAGTCATATGTCTTAAAAAAGTAAAACGAAAAAATACTACTGTTGTGAGCATCCGCTCATAATTAAGTGTGCTATTTTAAATTTGAATCAGCTGCTGGAGAAAACAGAAAAATAAGTTATTTCAAAAATAGTTTTATATTAATGACTGCGACTTGTTAATTATATCAACGGCTTCACTAAAGAGTTTCGGCCGCCCGGCTCAGGTTTCTACTGTTTATGACAAAACAATAAACACAGTTCAAAAAGTCTTATTATTATAGAACTTTTTTCCTTTAAGCTCAACAACAATTTTTTTAAACTTTTGTCAAATATTTTAAGCTTAAGAAAATATGACTTGATAGCATACCGTTTGAATATCCCAAATAAAAATACCTTGGGCGAGTTTTAAAGTTCATAGGAAACTTTACAAAATTTTAACGTTCGTATGAATAATAAGAAGATGAAGAAGGTTTGAGGTCACAAGTTATAAAAGTTTTCGACATTATTCATAGTTAAAGGTTAATGAAAGTTGTTAATTTTAATGGGATGTTTTAGTCCCCCTGCTCCTCTCCAACTTTTTTTCCCAAAATGTATGAATTATTTGATCATTACTTTTTGTAGAATATTCGAAGTCGATAGCTGTTATAGTTTCCCAGATGAAACGTATCGAAAATTTCAGAAAAATTGTTATTTTGTATGGGAGCTACCCCTTCTTCTGCTTCAATCAGCTGGCTTAAGGATGCCACCTTGCATACAAAAACACATATATATTTAGCAAATGACACATTTTAAAGAGTTAAATTTTTTGACGGTAAAGAAGTATTGCGTTTGAAGCGTTTTTCACTGTTTGTAAAGATAAAAACTATACTAAAACTAAAGAAATTAAAAGTATGCTAATTTTTCTGGCTTAGTATGTTCAAAAATGGTTAAATCTAGCTAGAAAATGGCTGAATTGGCAAAGCTGGTGCTAATATCCATTAATTAAGTTTATTTTAGAAGATTTAAAAACTCTTTTTCCAAAAGACGTTCTTAATTTATTTTATATTCATAATCTGTTTCCACAAAACATGTCGTCTACATGTATTGGCTGATTAAATTATTAAATTGAAAAAAAAAATATATAGAAATATATTTGTAATATGTAATAGTTTTATTGCCTAATAGTTATGCCACAAGTGAGAGGTCACTTTCCAACCTCCGCAGATCAAAATTGTGGATAATATAAACAAACACCAAAGACAGGCTAAATTTTTTTGTATCTTGGATTTGAAATTTTTAAAATTTAATGTTTCTAAAATATATTTTGCAATATATTTTCATCGTATATTCATTTTAACTGAAATATGCCTTAACTGCAAATCGTAACGAGTAAATTTTAAATTAGTTTTTTTTTGTGATATGCATAAAATATAATATTTTAATTAATTGCAAACAGAAAAGTTGTATTATTTTGTTTATACCCAAAAAAGTTTCCCCCTCCCTCCAACTGGAAAAATTGTAACCGCGCCTGACCAAATAAGGCAAATAAGGTTAAAATTTAACTCTTCAAGGCTTTTTTTGCAACAAATTACAATAAAATTGGTGAAGCAAATTTTAAGAAACCAAGTTTTTCTTAAATTCAGGTAACTGAATTATAGTGAATAACCCAAACATTTATTCCTTGATTTTGATCAAAAAAGGTTATTTATTTAAACACATACACATATCTAGTTTTATTTTCATTAAATAAAAGTTCACATTTTTGCAACTTGTTTTATTACTTTTAAAAAAATTAAAATTCTCTTTTTTCCAAAAAATTTCGGTCCGAATATTTTTAAAACAATAGAGAAATAAAAAAAAATAGAACGGATTAAAGACAATCTAATTGCATTTGTAAAAATCTTATATTTTATAAAGAATTTTTAATTTTTGTACCTAGGGGGCCATAAGACATCAAAAAAATTAAGTGGATACGAAAGGTCACGACAAAAGTTTACATTTTTTTCAAATATATTTTTTTTAAAACCTTAAAAACACTTTTTAAAAAACGTCCCACAAGCAAAAATTGCTGAAAATAGATCGTTTAGCTTTTAAAGCAAATAATTTTTTTTTAATATTTTAAAGGATATTTTATTACCTAATAAAAAAGGCTAATATGCGTTAACTAATCCCATATTACCACTTATACACGTATAAGGCACAACTCTTTCGTCGAAGTCAGCACTTAACTACATAAGTCCACTAAATGCAAATCACTCAAGCATGATATATTTTTCAAGGGGTTTCTCTTTTTATAACAAATATTTTTACCCGTAATGAAACAATAAAAGCAATAAAGAATGTTCTTGATATTATCACTTGGTTCGTTTTTAAATTATTTATTTTAGTTGATCGTTTTGCATGAGCTTCAATGGCACTTATATTTTCAGTTGTGGGCTCTTTTGTTTGTGTATTTTAATTACAATTTTTGTTTGCATGCAACATGATAAAGTATTTGTGAAAAAGCTTTTGTTTTAACCATATTAATAAAAAAAACTTCGAAAATTTTTATGTACATATTTTAATTAAACTAAGAATTAAAACAACTTTAAGAAATTTATGTATGTATGTATGTAGACTTAGATTTACATATCGCTAATTTGCTCAAACAACGTCATATATGAATAAAAGCAATTTCGCGTTTTAAGTTTTGGATTTGCTTACACTCACTAGAAAAAAAGGGCAATTTCTCTTTAAAGGTTAAAAGTATAAAAAATATAAAGATGCAATTTATATACTGTATAAAGCATTGCATAACGAACAATTCTGCATCGTTAACTCCATAAATAATTTTTTTTTGAGTTATGGCGTTTATTGAGCAAATGTACATAAAGGTAGGATCACACGATTGTCGCAATGCATCCATTATTGGCTACTTTATATTCCAATCGTGTTATTTTACAGTTTATAAGCTAATTTTGCAACCACCAATATAATTATTTTTCTTGTTGGCCCATTTCAAATGCAACTCTGAGGCGGCAATCATTTGAGTAATTTATATGCTCACTAAGTAACAATAAAAGACGTCTTAAATTCCTTTTTGTACTAAGAAATAATTTCAATTGTTATAAATGTTAAATTATCTGATCCAATATTTTGTTCTAGCATGTTTTTTTAATTTTTAATCAAATGCAAACATGGAAAAATATCATTTCACTATGAAAAGTAAGTTCTCTCGACAATATTGTCACACTTTTATTAAATTTCACACATTTTATAAACAAAACCACATGTTTTGGAGAAGAAAACTAAGAACAAAAGAAAACTAAAAAAAATATTTAAAAATGCAATTAAATTTAAAATTTTGCAAGGTTGTGAATGAAATGACTAATATTAGGAGATAGGTGTTAAGTATGTTCAAGGCAAATGTTTGCAAGTAAAACTGAGTTGGGGTAGTTATTGGCGTTTTTGCATAATTCTTTTAAGCTTTGTATGTAACCTCCTTAGGTGATGGAGATGGGGGTAACTATGTTTCAGGAATATGTTTGGGAGGGAAAACTAATGAGGGTCTGTGATACATTTTATTCTCCAAGGGTGACTTCAAAGAAGTTGTGGGGATCTTACACTAATTTTTTAAATTTTTTATGGCACCCTGTTAGGGGCTGGAGATAGGGGGTAAGTATATTCCACAAAAATGTTTTGAAGGAAAAATCAATTGGGGTCGGTCTTCCATTTGCCCTATGTACGAGCACCCTGGAAGCTGTGGGAGCGAAAATTT
Source organism: Melanophora roralis (assembly GCA_963583895.1). NCBI lineage: Eukaryota > Metazoa > Arthropoda > Insecta > Diptera > Rhinophoridae > Melanophora > Melanophora roralis. The sequence continues at coordinate 112,312,276 of OY757188.1, forward strand.
TAAAAAATTAATTTTTGTATGGCAACCCTGTTTGGGGCTGGAGATAGGGAATGGTTTGTTCCACAAAAAAGTTCGTGAGGAGAAATTAATGGGAGTCGGTCTTCATTGCACCCGTGTAGGGACAACTCCGAGGCAGTTGTAAAGGTTTTTATGTACAAATTTTAGAGAAATAAACAGGGGTAGTCTTGGTTTTTGGCTTATATCTCGGTCAGTTATGGGGCAATTTTGCTGGGTTTCAAAAGTGCAGATATATCTGCATAGACGTACCGGTCTATGCAACATCGGGGGACTTCAAAACGTTGATCTCAACCACAACACGGACAGACGGACAGACAAACATTGCTTAATCGACTTTCCTATCTATAAGGACCAAAAATATTCAAATATATACTTTATGGGGTCGCAGATGGATATTAAAGAAATGACAAATTGAATGACAATCTTATATATACCGTTATCACTTATATGAAGGGTAAAATTAACTAGATAAAGAAGTTCAAAAACATATATTTAAAGGAAGACTTGTAAATAAAAATTGTAAAAGTTAAATGTGAGCTTGTGAAGTTGCAGCCGGCATTTTACCTATGGGCCTGTTTTCTCTGAGAAACGTTTTTGCTTGAAGTTGCGGACGTGTTCTGTTTTATCATTTCATAAGAGAAAGTTAATTACACAGGTCAATACAATTTTTAAGGTACATGTTTTCTTTGACCATTTGCAAAGCACCGAACGAGAGGAAAAAAAATAACCTTTTAATTATTTCCTAACTAGTTTTTAAGCAATGTTATAGTTTCCACGATATTTTAAAAGTTTTACCAAAAACAGATTTTTTTCTTTTTTTTTTTTTAAAGACTTATTACAATTCAAAACTAAATAAAATGTTTTTCAAAATGTCTGCATAAATTTTGAATTGAATAACAATTTACGGATTTTTTAAAATTTGTATTTGCTCTAACTGATATACAAAATTAACAAATTGATGGAGGATTGTTTTGTACGAGATTTCCTACACAGAAAAAATTAATTTAATTCAACTCAACGTTTTAAAACGTTTAATAAATATTAAATCCAAACGCACGTTTAGTATTTTACTATGCGGAGTTCAGCTGTTGAAAGAAAAAAGAAACATTTGACTAAACGAAGCGTATTAAACACTAAGCTATTTCAAAGGCTAACGTTTTTTTATACCTATATATGAAGCATCTAAAGGGCAAACTTTGAAATGGTTGCCTTAAATTTCATCTTCAGCCTCTATACGAAATCGAAGCAGTGAACGAAAAATACTTTCTAAACTTCTATTTTCAGAAGACAGCAAAGGACCATCATCTCGATGTCCACGGAGTGGAACATTATGCTTTCCGAGGAAAATTATAGTTTTTATGAAAGACAACAAACGTTCTAGGTTTGCAATTTTTTATTGAAGTGCTGATATTTGTATGTAATTTTCCACCTCAATGCAAAAGCTTTCTTGTGTCTTCAAGAACATTTTTCCAAAAGCAGCAGCGGCTGTAAATATGAATAAAAAATGGCTGCAAGGCTTGATATCTCTATTATATAAAGAAGGGTTGTATGTATGTATGCATGTATGTTTGTACTTTATAGCTGGCCACACCACTGGATCGATTTTTTTGAAATTTTTACAGGGAGTTACTTCAAGTCTGGAAGGAACAATAGGCTACTTTTTTTTGGAAATCATTGCTGCCACGCCCGCACTATGCCTAACAAAATTACCCAAAACCATACTGATCAAACGCGTAGATCTAAATACATGAAATTTATAAAACGTGTTAAGCTTTACATGTTTGTTTAAATGCACATGAATTTTAAAAAATTGGGCCCATAAAGGGATAAAAAGGGAAAAATCTGTAACCTATATTTTGATGTATATGAGATAGAAGTAAAATTTAAAAAGTTTTGCGTTTTCCTTAAGAAATAAACAGACAGGTATCTTGAGTCTTTTTTTCTTTAATTTTGGTCCGAAAGGGGTTAAAATTATATTTTGGTACTTTTTGGTACTTTTTGTTACTCTTAAACCAATAAAGATAGAAACATTATTCAAATTGCGTTCGATAGGTCTTACAAAAATATGATTACATTTTTCGTACTTTTTTCAATTTTGGACCTAAAAGGGGGAAAAAGGGTTAAAAATATATTTTAGCTTTTTTATGCGTTGTTTGTAACTTTTAAACCAATAAAGATAGAAACATAATTCAAATTGGGTGCGACAGGCCTAAAAAATATAAGTACGTTTTTGGGTCCTTTTTTAATTATTAGACCCTGAGGGGAAAAAAGGGTCAAAAATTATTTTTTAGTAATTTTTGTAACTTTAAAATCAACTAAGATAGAAACATAATCTTAATTCTTCTTTCAGGCCGATTTTTGAAAATTAGTTCGCACATAAACGGCTTCTAAAGTTCAAATTTTGAAGGTAAAAAAGTAGGCGGTGTCACGCCGATAAAAATTAAACTTTTTATGCTGGTACTTTTATTGCACCGGTTTTTTATTAAACGTGGCACACAAATAGAAGGCCTCTAATTTTGAAATTCTAAGGGACAAAGATTGTCCTTAATAAGTCTTCATACTAGTTCTTCTATTGTTGCGATTTTTATGAAGCTCAAAAATAGACCGATAGTGTTTATTTTCGGTACAATAGTGAGTGGCATAAGAATGGACAAACGTGCAAAATTATGTGTAGATAAGGCCATATTTCAGCCAGTTATAGCCCAAAACGTTTAATCCGGGAGGACATTTGTTTGGGAGCTATGTCGAAAAGTTAACTGATCATCACCACAAACAACATGCTTTTTTCCTATGCCAAAAAACTTATCTGTTCCAAATTTCATCGAAATATCTGCAAAAATGCGGTCTTTACTTTGTTCACAAGAATACATAAACTCCCAGCTGGACTGACGGACTGACATGTTTTAATCGAATCAGGAAGTGATTCTGTTTCGTTCGGTATAATTGGAGGTGGGTCTCAGACCTTTACTTTTGTGAGGTACAAATATTTGCACAAAAGCATAGTAAAATTTGGGTATAACAATATAAGAGAAATTTTTTGAACTTCTTTTAAAAAATATTTGAAATGTGATCTCTATATCAATTATATAAAGACTTTTGAATATCTCCAAAACTATAAACCTGGTAAATTCCCAATTATTTATATATATATATATTTTATTTATATGTTAATTAAATAGTAGGGCTGACTTATAATTTGTTGCAACTTATGTGGGGAAACCAGTTAATTTAAAAGTATATAAATGCTTTTGTTTGGTAATTTTACTATGATTGGGGTAGCGAAGCTTACCGGGGCATAGCTAGTTTAATTATAAAAACACCCATATTCTTTCCATATGATGCCAATGTTTTGATTCCTACAGTTAAAAGTTCAAACAAAGCGCCGTAAGGTCATTAGTCGAACCAATTTTAAAATTTGTGTACTTACACAAGGTTTAAAATAGGGGTTTTAAGCTAAAATTCGTTTATGAATACAATTTTAAAGAAATTTGCCTAATAAAGATTTACAGCTGTATTTATAAAAATATTATGTGGTTTTTTTATAAGTTTAGCCGTTTTTCTGGAAATCATTAACGATTTTATACTTGCTTTCGTTACTTTTTTGGCCGAGGTGATCCACTTAAAACTAAATTCGGACATGTCCTGGCATAAATTTACTGTGTCCTTTAATTCTTTTTTTTACAAAAGCACGATACTTTCCAGGATACAGGCTAAAATTCTGGTTATTTAGGTGGATTTGCCTCCCGTGGTACAAAATTGACATTATTGTTTGAAACCAATCTTTAAAAAAGTTTTGGTATATAAATAATGTTTTTGCTTTAAAGGTAATGTAAGATAAATAAAAAAGTTTTTGTATCACAGATTTAATAAATCTCTTAATTTCCACCGAATAATGAAGAATGTTGAAGAATTTATCAAATAAAATTCAATAGTTTAAGCCCATTGACTTTTCTGTGCTAGTTTTCATATAATCCATTTTATTCTTTTTTATGAATACAATTTTAAAGAAATTTGCCTAATAAAGATTTACAGCTGTATTTATAAAAATATTATGTGGTTTTTTTATAAGTTTAGCCGTTTTTCTGGAAATCATTAACGATTTTATACTTGCTTTCGTTACTTTTTTGGCCGAGGTGATCCACTTAAAACTAAATTCGGACATGTCCTGGCATAAATTTACTGTGTCCTTTAATTCTTTTTTTTACAAAAGCACGATACTTTCCAGGATACAGGCTAAAATTCTGGTTATTTAGGTGGATTTGCCTCCCGTGGTACAAAATTGACATTATTGTTTGAAACCAATCTTTAAAAAAGTTTTGGTATATAAATAATGTTTTTGCTTTAAAGGTAATGTAAGATAAATAAAAAAGTTTTTGTATCACAGATTTAATAAATCTCTTAATTTCCACCGAATAATGAAGAATGTTGAAGAATTTATCAAATAAAATTCAATAGTTTAAGCCCATTGACTTTTCTGTGCTAGTTTTCATATAATCCATTTTATTCTTTTTAGTTCAAAGAAATTAATCTCAGCAATTTGTGAATATTATTAAAGATCTTATCTCAATTTTCTTTGTTTGTTTATAGGGTTTGTTGAAGGCTAAGTTTATCTATTTGTATTTCAGTGGTTCTCTCACCAAATCGTCAGTAGCCTTTAACCAATTTCTTTAAAAACCTCCTGAATATTTTCTGCTTTTATATAACAGCCTCAATAAACTTATTGAGAATTAGTATAAATAAACAAAAACATTCAAAAGTTCCTTTAAAATCCCAGCAAACCATTCTTTGCTGTTTTGATTTTTTTTTTACATTTGGATAACCATTGGTTATCACTAAATGTATTATTAGGGCTACAGAAAACACAACCTTTTCGTATTACAACAATTTCCAAATACTTTTGATGATTTGATCCTAATTTGCTTAGCTTATTTATAGGGTTTGTTGTAGGTAAAATTTGTCTATATGTATTTCATTTTTTTCCATTTTAGTTGATTTATACATACGGAGAGGTACCCAGAGTCCAAAATTTAGAGGTACCCAAAGTCTATACATACGAAGAGGTACCCAGCTACAATAGGAAACTTAAATTACTTTTTGTAAATTTTATGTGATTTATTTTGTATAAATTCATTTGAAAAATAATACCTTTTTTTAAGTAGTTCATGAAGTGTGGAAAATAATTGAACTCAAATGGCCTCCACCCTCGGTGACACATGTTCGACGTCTTATTAGAAAAATTTTCATTACTGCTTGGAGGGTTGTAGCGGGAATTGACTTAATTTTTATCGTTCGACTAGATTGCTTTAAATCATTCAAGTTTGTTGGTTTTATTTTGTAAGTTTGCTGTTTGCAATAACCCTACAAAAAAAAAAACAGGTTAGGAGACCTGGTGGCCAACGGAATGTGAAGTTTCTTGAAATCAGCTTATTGGAGAATTTTTTCCGCAATTCTGTCATTACAGGCGTGGCTATGTGACAAGTTGTCCAATCTTGTTGAAACCACACAGATTTAAAAAGGCTTCTCTTTCGGCGTAGTTCTGCAAAGATTAACTCTTTCAACATCTTTAAGTAATGGTCCCCATTTATCATAACATTAAGACTTCAAAAAAGTAAGGCCCGAAAATTACCCTTAATAAAACTACACAACATGTGCATCTGTGAGTTAATATTACTCCATAATCGACCGTTTCGTTTATTAACATTGCCGTTAAGAACAAAATGTGCCTTGTCAAACATGAAAATGCAGTTCAAGATGTTTTCATACTCTGCCTTCATTTGAATGGTCTTCTCATAAAATTCCAAACAATTTGGCAATTCTATTGTGCTCAGTGTGCTGGTTAATTGGATTTTTTATGGGAATGATTTTAAATTTTGATGCAAAAGTATTATAACTTGAAAAAATTAATAAAGAAAAACTGCTTGTATTGAAATTAAAAGCCAAATATTAATATTTTTTTTTAATGCCAATCAGTAATGCTACGACTAAGAGGTCATTTTCCACACTTCGGCGTATTAAAACTTGGCTGAGGTCAACCATGACAGGGGGTAGGCTTAACGGCTTAGCAATGTTGCATATACATAAAAAATTTAAATTGCCGCAAATATCGTGCTTAAAAAATTTGCTTCAACAGTAAACAATAAGTTAATATTTAAATAAATATGTTTTAATGGTATTTTATGTTATTATAATTATTTTTATGAATTGTGTGTTTCATTTAGAATCGTTGCCACTGCATTTAAATATTAAAAAAAGTAGTCGGTTTTTGCAGTGGTATTGCCATACCTTAAAAAAATTGTCGGTTTATCTTAAAGGGAGGTTGTAATAACCAAAAACTTTAGAGGTAACTTTATTTTTTACTTAAATTAAAGTTAACTTTAGCTAAAGTTCACTTTATAAACAATATAAAATAATAGTAATAATAATAGTAATAGTAGTATGCAAAAAATAAGAATTCATATGTGAAATGCATAATGTATGAAAGCACTTTAAGGTGCCTTCACATGGTAGTACATGTATTACGACATGTCGAGAAATGTTTTATAATAAGGCAAAATCTTATCATATAAAAGCATATTGTATTGAGAATGGTACAACAAATATATGCCTTGGTATTGGCAAGAAGATAATACGGATAAAAAATTTAACAAGTGTTCGGTAAATGTTTATTTGCTAAATCATTTTAGAAACTTATATAATATTCTAATCACATCACAACATACAACATACATATGTATAATGAAGGTGGCTACATTTTATGAATCAAAAAAAACCAAAACCTTTCTAGAAATTTTTTGATGTTGTTTTTTTTTCAATATTTTAGAACTTAAACTTTTTTCTGTTGCCACCAAAACAAACAAGCAATTAATAACTTGTTCTTTAACCTGTTAGAGGTTTTTGCAGCGAGAAAATTAAACTTCCGATTATTAACATTGTATTGTATTTTAAAAAGTACATAAAGTTTCAATTTACAACGCTTAAAAACATAACTTCGCTCTGTCTTTAACAAAGTTACTATAACTTTTTCGCTGCGAGAAACATACATAATTAAAAGATTATTTTATTAAATTTTTTTTTTTTTAAATTTCATAATATGTATTTTGATTCTACAGATTCTAAATACTTTTCATTACCATATAAAGTCACCTTAAGCAAGTGCATTTATTTTTTGTGTACCTAAGTCAAATCATGTTTGAATATGTATTTTAACATTGTGGCGTTTTTAATTCAAATTGAATTTTAAGTTACATTTTATTGGAACGAACACCTGCAGTTAAATTTGGTTGATCTATTTTAATTTATTTTTTTTTCAAATTAGTTTTTTTATAAATATTAATGAAATAACTAGAAAACATAAGTAGTCATGTAAATATTTGTGTAATTGCAATTAAGTACACGCATACATACTTAAGTATGTATGTTCATATGCCCAGTGGCGTAATTGAGCGACATTTTCCATATGACATTTTCATCGATGAAACATCGTCACATAATCAGTATTAAGTAGAAATTTGCACGAAGTTATCGTATTATTAATGCATCTTCGTAACACTGACACAAACAAGTGGATTTGTGCATGACAATATCATTGTAGTATCAAAAATTAGCGAGATTGTCTGCTATGGGTGAACGACAAATTAAGCCATGCATCACTTTGTCTTCTACACGTCCACGTCAACGAATCTTTTATACGCTTCACATTGATCTTTGAAGTACCCAGCTATATGATCTAGCTGAATGATTTCGTACTTCAAATATTATAATAAAACTGCTTTGTTCATATTTACTTTCTATTTTTCTTCCGCATCATGAAGTGATCTTGCAAACAAATTACGTTTTTGTATGGCAAGCACCATATATATATATATATATATATATATATATATATTCCATACCTGGTCCGAAGTGCTTAAATTGACTCCGGAAACTTGAAAGACAGACGGATAGACGGACATGGCTATATCGACTTCCCTATCTATGAGAACTCAGAATATCTATACACTATGGGGTCGGAAATGGATAATGAAGAAATTACAAACGGAATGACATACTGATATATACCCTTATCACTAATGTGATGGGTATAAAAAAATTTGTAAAAACGATTTGTTGGTTTTTAGAAATATTTCTAAATATTTATACCCTTCACATAGTAATAAGGGTATATATTGGTTTGTCATTTTCTTTGTAATTTCTTTATTATCCATTCGCTATCGCCATGTCCGTCTGTGTTTTGGTATCAAACAATCAGAAATATCCCTAATACAATCGCTATTTAAAATCAGCAAAATCCGTTCACTGTTGACCGTGATATAAGTGAAAACCCAAAATAAGCCATTTTTATGACAATTTTCGTGCATATATCCCTATATATCTCAGTAAATATAGTCACTCTTGCCACAAAAAGTAGTTGGACAATAAAAACTACATTTTTGAAAAAAATTTCTGGGTAGGAGCAGGAAAAAAGGGCATCTTCCATATAAATTAACAAATTTTGTCAGATTTTCGATACACTATATCTCGAAAACTATAACAGCTATCGACTTTAAATGGTCTTCAAGAAGTAATTGGACAAAAAGACCTACATTTTGGAAAAAAACTGTTGGGTGGGAGCTGGGAAAGGGGTATCTCCCATACAAATAAACATTTTTTATAAAATTTTCGATGCGCTATATCTCGGAAACTATTGACTTTAAAGTTTTTACAAAAAGTCATTGGGCAATAAGACCTATATTGTGAAAAAATTATTGGAAAGAATCAGGGGAAGGGGACTCCTATATAAATGAAGAATTTTTATATAATTGTTGATACGCTTTATCTGGGAAAGTATAACTGCTATCGACTTCGAATGTTCTATAAAAAGTAATGATCAAATAATTCATACATTTTGGAAAAAAATTTGGGGAGAAGCAGGGGGAGTAGAACATCCCATAAAAATTAACAACTTTTATTAACCCTTTAATATGAATAATATCAAAAATTGTTAAAACTGGTGACCTCAAACGTTCCTCATCTATTTCTCTGAAAAGCGTAGGTCCTGTTGTCCAATTACTTTTTGTAGAACATTTGATGTCGATAGCTGTTATAGTTTCTGAGATATAGCGTATCTTTACCCCACACCCACAAAATTTTCTCTGCAAAGCGTAGGCCCTGTTGTCCAATTACTTTTTGTAGAACATTTGAAGCCGATAGATGTTAAGTTTCCGAGATATAGCGCATTAAATATTTCACCAAATTTGTGCAATTGTAGGAAAAATACCACTTCCCCTGATCCTATCTGAAAAAGACTTTTTCATTATTTAGGTCCTACTTTAAGAGTATCCGTGCCAAGTTTTGTGGCAAGAGTGACTATATTTACTGTGATGTATAGGGATATATGCAAAGATATTGTCCTAAAAAATTGATTATTTTGGGTTTTCGCTTATATCTCGGTCAATGGTGTACCGATTTTGCTGATTTTAAATAGCGATTGTCTCCAAGATATTTCTAATAGTTTGACACTAATAACTGCTCCGTATCTTTTTATTTGACTCCGGAAACTTGATTTTAACAGACGTACAGACGGACAAGGCTATATAAGCTTCCCTATCTATAAGGATTCAGAATATCTATACACTATGGGGTCGCAAATGGATAATAAAGAAATTTTAAACGAAATGACAAACTGATATATACCCTTATCACTATGTGAACGGTGTAAAAACGTTCTTCAAAAATTCCATATCCTTAAAAGTTTTCAGCATTTTTTAAATTAAATTATAAGTTTATGTATTTATCCTTGCGAAAATTTTTTTGTAATAGCTTAATCAGTGTGGCCAAATTTTTTTTCTTTTAATAAATAACGTCTTTAAAGTTTCATTTGTGCCGTGAATAAGATTATTTTCCTAAAGTGCCTTTAAAGTTTTTTATTTGTTATTTTTTTAGCCATACTGGTAATTTTTAACGCTGCAATTATTTTAAATACTATATCATTGTTTATTTTTAAGCAGATACAAATTAACAAAATATTGTTTTTATGAACTTTTCCAATGCGTTTTTCAATGTTTGTAAAGAAAAAATCGATACTAAGAACAAAGAATAGAAAGTATGAAAATGGATTAAAAAAAATTGCTAAATATTTTTGCAATGTGGCTAAAAAATTGAGCCATCACAATTTAAATAATGAACTTAAAGCCAAACAAATAGATAATACTCAGGGTACACTTATACAGGTAGTGTTAAGAACCCAGCTGATTATGAATTCGCCTTGAAATTTTGTTAAAGTGGTTGTCAGATTTATTTATTTGGTTTGAAATTTAAAATTTTTTGACATTCACTTATAAAACACAGAAAGGAAATGAAGAGGGCGAATTTCTTGATACTACCCTTATTTGTGTACCCTGATACTATTATAAGTAAAGTATATAGTATATATAAAGTAAAGTAAAAAAAAATATTCAAGTTCTAAATTACTTCGCTTTGGAAACTAACAAAACCAAGTAGGTTGTGTGAAATCTTAGATACTCTTTATAACCTCTGTCCCTTGAAACTCAGCCTATTTTATATGAACATTTTTATCAGCATTTGTGATTCGACGTTGTGATGTTATTATTTTGTGTTGTGTTTTAAATTTGGAACTACATATTATAGTTTTTTAAAAATCGATAATTTCATAAAATTGTTCTACCTGTATTTGTAAAATAAAAGCCGATGACTGTTTTATGTAGTCTGCGATATATGAAAAATTAATTTATTTTATAAATTTTTATAAGAAATAACACTTTCTTGGCTCCTTTCTACATACCAAATTTTGTCATAATCATTTTATGATTGTCGATTTAAAAACTTGTTTTTAACAAGAAAAATGAGAATATTAAAGCGGATTCCCTATCTATAATTGTCCAGGTACCTAATTGGGGACGCAAACGAAATGAAAAACTAATATTTATATAATATTATTACTATGTGAAGGGTAAAATTTGGCGTTTTTAAATAAACCTTTTTATGCCAATAAACATCGCAAGACATATACAAAGAAAATAACCTTTCACGAGTAAACATTTCAAAAAGCCTTTTATCGTTATCGTGACTTAAAAGTAAAAAAATATGCATGAGAACATTTGTATGTTCATATGTATGTATAAAATTTGCATAACTTTTCATAACTTATTAGGAAGAAGGCGTGTGAAATTATACAATAAAAGCTTAAACAACAGGTTGCACTATTGTCTACTCGATTGGCTAAAATATTAACTACTCACCTGGAAGAGGAACAGAGGAGTAGTTGGTAGAATTAGGATATCGTTTGTTCAACGTTTTAAGGCTTTATGCAATTTTTTTTTTAGATTTTAAGCTATGCCAGGGTTTTTTGTGAATATGCGCCACTTTTAGGGTTGACCCAGAGGTGACAGAGTGCCTCTAGTCCCTGCAAGCAACAGTATATGGATAACAACAAATATGTTTAAAAAATTGGGCTGGGTTATGATAAAAATTAACTTTGAAAATATTCTTTAATCAAAACCCCCTTATATTTTAAAAGGCAGCGCCTAAAAACAAAAATACTAGGCATAGTTTAAGTAATAAAACCCTATTGTTTTCATAAATTTATGTTTTTACCCAGCAAAAACTTACGTGGCATTATTTTAACGTGGCGTTGATATTGGGGACAAGTACTTACCACACTCGCTTACTTTCGACAGATTTTATGTGTGAGTGACAAGTGTCAGTATCCTAGAAAAATTACGATACCGTATTTAGAATTAGTAAAAAAAAATTTGTTTGCCATGATGTCATTTTGTTTTTGAAACATAATTAATTTCTTAGATGTTTTAGTAAAAAAAACTTCTTTAAAACCGGTGGAAAAAGATCTTAAATATCAGATATTTAATAACTCTTTAGCTGACAGCTTCTAAATAATGTAGACGATATGTGGTAGTCATTGAAAAGTAAGTTGTTTAGTAATGAATAATCGTACACATGGTACAATAAATAAGGTGAAGTCGTTAGCCCAGCTGAATATTTTTTATCCGCTTATTGTTTTTCCAATCTTATGCCAAAAGTTTTGTTTGTTGTGTTTACAAAAAATTTATTGTGTTAAGAAAAAATTGTGCAAAAATGGAAAAAATATTTTTATAGTTTTTTTTATTTATTTACATATTTAAAAAGGTTGTAAACAAAATCTTGTGGGTTAAGTATGCAGTTCCCGGTAACGGTATCTTTTTTAATGCTCCTTGAAATGAAAGAAAAAGAACAAAATGGTGTAGGTTTTGCAAGAGGGAGTTTAAAACAAGCATCTGGATTTGTTTAGATCACTTCTCGAAAGTGGATATCGCAATAACGGGAGGTCGGCACATGTTATTGCTATGTTAAAGCTATGCATATATTGCCACGGAAAGAGGAAACACAAGTGATCAGCAGCAAAGTGTCCACGCAAAATTTACGATAGCCTTCCCCAATGAAAACCAATGCAATATTTGAGGCCCCTGAAACATCTGTGGAAGGTTTGCAATTTTTAAATATGAAGAACTTGCAACAAATGCAGCTTTAAACAATTTCAACAATTAAAAAAAAAAAGAGACCCAAACTGAGTAAGTATCAGAATATAATAATATTATGTACGCTCCGGAATATTTTTTCTTAAGTCATTCAGTTTTTGATATGGTTTAAAAAAATTATTAAGAAAAAATCCGACTGTTGGAAGCGAAAAATAGGAAGTTAAAGTGTCAGCCTCTCAAGCAAACTTGGCAATAGATTCCATAAAGAAAATTTTTACGGTTGGACAAATTCGCTCTTTAATGACCCCAGGAAATGTAAAATGGAGGAGGGACGATATTGACAGGGCTGTTTTTTTACACGCATATGGGATGAGCGCATACAACCACTTATATTAGAAAGGCTTTCCTCCATCGCATGTCGCAACGTTGCAGCGTTGGCGTCGCAATGTTGATATAACAGAAGGTATTCTCAAGCAGACCATCGACTTTATGGGGAAAGATACGGATTTGTCTTTAGATGGTAAGTTTTGTATATTGGCATTCGACGAAATGAAGGTGGAACAAACTCATGAATATGACTCCTTAAAGGACATCGTTAGGAAGCCTGCAAATTATGTTCAAGTTTTAATAGCGCGTGGATTAAAGAAGTAATGGAAGCATACAAAATTTTTTGATTTTGACTGCAAAATTACACCACAACTGTTAGCAGAAATAATTGAAAAATTGAACTGTTTCGGCTTTGAATTGGTTGCGGTCGTATGTGGTATGGGTCCGGCTTACAGTAAGAGATGCGTGTAACTCCAGGTAAGTAAAATAGCAACATATCCTTTAAAACACAATAACACTTTACACACATTACTTTTTTTGAGCACATGGCTTCGTGAGATTATTGTTAAATGTTCTTACCGACCTTCTCTATAAAGGAATAACATTGTTATATATATTTTTAAGACAAACCTTGGTTTCTTAACCCTACAAATTTTGGGGAAAGGGTATTTGTTTCTATTGATGCACCCTACCTTTTGAAATTGATTACGAAATAAAACGTTAAGAAAAGTTTTAAATTAAACTAATAATATTTTTTTTTTTTGCAAAAACGTGTATAAGGATGCTTACGAAGTTAATTTAAACAAGTAAAAGCGCTGTATTCGGCTGTGCAGAATCTAATATACCCTTAATGCTGGCCTTTCGAAACTTTTTTTATTTCTATTAAATTTTTTATTTATGAAATATTTCTAATTTTTAAATAGGTGTCGGTGTCATATTTGAACTCTCTTATGGTAACTAGTGAAGTTGTAAGGGTTTTTACAATCATTTTTATTTAATTTTGTTTGGAAACCCCCTCTAGGGGGTTAATATATTCTAGGAAAATGTTATGGTATATGGGGCAACTTCGGGCAGTTGTAGAGGTTTTATGTAAAAATTTTAGAGAAATTAAAAGAGATAGTCTTGTTTTTATTCCCAACAAAATATATAGGTTTTTATAGAAATTCAACCAAAGTAGTGATGCTTATTTAAAAGTTCTTTTAAAAATCAGTCATTTTATATAGTCATTTTGTAGTTTACCGTTTTTGTGCCCTCGTTTTTTCAAGTATGCATGCAACACAGTTTATGTTGTGTATTCAAAAATAAAAAACAAACATAAACGATAATATAAATAAGAATTAAGACAACCAAAATTCAATGTCTCTGTAGTCAGTGATGCCAACAATTCAGAGGCAAAAAGAGCCTACCTAGTAGTCAAAAAGAGCTAAAAGGAGCTAAATTAGAAAGTTGAGGATTTTTCCGTTTTGAATCTATGAATGTATTTTTTATTTATTTTGTAGTTTAAGATTTTTTTTCCAAAATAAAAATAATAGAGAAAAAAAATAGAAAATATTTAAAAATAAAAAAATTATTTCACAGCAGCAATTGATACAAATGTTTATCAACATTAACAATACACATACACAAAAAATATTTTCATTTGTTATATGTTTCATTTGAATTTATTTTTAGAAATACGCTTGCTGGTAACTCGTAGTTTAAACAGCAGGTGCTACACTTTTGTAAACCATATTTTATATGAATTAAACTATTACCGTATTCAAAGCCATGCGGTTTCTTATTTAATTCGATACGATAATATTTTTAAAACAAGCAATGATCCACTTCAATTCAAAATTAGTCAGTTCCATCTTAATTTTTCCACTGGTACAATTTTAAATTTTTTAAGCAATTTTACAGCTCTTCAATTTCTTTTAAATCATCTTCAAATTCTTTTATAACACTTAAAGTATTTTCTAAATCCTGCGAAAAAAACATTTGTTACGCTAAATGCCGAGATTTTATGAACTGTATTAAATTACGTTTAACGATATGTTTATCTGATACAGTTACATATATTAAAATTTTCGCATGCCTTCTTAAAGTTATATCCTAGATAACAGTTGTTATTTATTTTAGATTCAAATTCTCTAGCTATGTAATCGAAGTCATATGTCGGTATAATGATTTTATTTGTCCGGCTCTATAATAAATGAAATAGCTATGTAATCGAAGTCATATGTCGGTATAATGATTTTATTTGTCCGGCTCTATAATAAATGAAATAAATCAGTGAATAGCTTTGTATGTTCCGTAAATGCCACAAAGGCAAAACAATAGGGTGAAAACGGAAGAATTTACTATAAAATTCAAAAAGTGCCAAACGTGCCATTTCCACAGTTGAAAAGAGCTGCGTTAGCTCCTTTTTTTAAAAAAGAGCTAAAGGGAAAATTTTCGAGTTAGACGCAGTTAAAAAGAAACAAATTTAGCTCTAAAGTAGCTAAGTTGGCATCGCTGTCTGTAGTCTAGTGATAAGAGGCTAAGCCTGAAAATCTCATGGTGCCGGGTTCAATGCTTGACTCGGTTAAAATTTATATTTTTAATTTTTTTTTCTTCTTTTTTTATTTGTACGTGTTTGTTTTTGATATTTTTTCATTTTCTGTTTTGTTGATCTTTGTTTGTGTTTTTTGTTTTGCCTTTGCTTATGATTGCTTAGGTGTGTTGAGTTATCCTCATTTGACTTGAGGTTATTTTATTTTGTGGGGGTGGGTAAATAATAGTAATATTTACACTTTATAAAGCAGGGTGGTTTGTTGGTTGAATGGATAGTGCGTCCGCCTTGCATTCATAAGGCCGCAAGTTCGAGTCGTTGCTGAGGCCGATATGTATTTAAGTAAAACTACTAAAATTAGTTTTCTTTGTAATAAATTAAATAAAATATTAACATAAAAATATATGTAATAAAAAAAAATAAATAAATATAAAACAGAGTACAAATTTTCTCAAGAGTGAGCGATAAAAAAACACCATTCATGAAAAATCTCGAGAGCGAAAAATCCTAAAAAAAAAATTTTCTTCTCACGTTCATAAAAGAGCGTGAAAAAATTTTTGCCAACCCTCACTCACTTATGAGAAGTTTGTCGTTTTTTTTTTCACGCTCACAAATCACAAATGAAAAATAAAAACCAAATTTTATTTCTCACTCACAAATGAATGAGAAATTTCTTCTTTTCACTTTCGATTCATTCTTTTATGAGCGCGAGTGTTGCTTTAATATTTTTCACGCTTTGTAACAGAGTTGCCGGAAAATAATTTTTAAAGCGTGTGAAATTTGTACTCCCAATGGGAGTAAAAAAATTCTTGCATTTACATAAATTTTTTTTATTTTGCTAATATAATAAATAAATATTAATATAAAGGATTACTCAAGTTCAATACTATACTAAATTCTCATTTATTTTCAAATGAAGAAATTAATATTTTTACTTTTTACTACTTTATTAGCGTTAGTTAAGAAAGGAAAATTTTATTGAAAAAACAAGATTTTTACCGATACTAGCCGAGTAGAATGCATTTTCGAAAAACAGCTACGATTTTCATCATCAGTACTCTTTGTTCGGTTGTTAGTTATTAATTTGGTTGTAAAACATCAGCCATTTAACCCACTGATCCATGTGGCGAGGTGAGTCGGCACCTTCCTTTCTTAACTAACGCTAATAAAGTAGTAAAAAGTAAAAATATTAATTTCTTCATTTGAAAATAAATGAGAATTTAGTATAGTATTGAACTTGAGCCTGATAAAGAAAAAAAAAATTGTCATAAAGGATTACTTTTAGCAGTATTTATTGTGAAAAAGTCATATTTATAAAAAAATTGTTTTTGCTAAGAAACTTAAATAATACATTATATTTTATGTTGTGATTTTTTAGAAATTTTAAAGTCTTCACTGACACAAATTTTCATAGCAATCTTTAAAAATATTTTTGAACTATTTTCCTAAATTTTTAATTGACGTTTTCTGATAAATAAAAAGTATTTCTTGTGTATTGTGTTCAAGGTCGTAACTGCTCTTTTTTTAATTTACCTTACTTTTGCAAATAGAACTCCTTCAAACTCTTAGGTTCTATTTAATTGACCTGAAAGATAAAGTTTCAAATTGTTGTACATAAAAAGATTTGCGTGTGTATTGTATAATAACCACCACAATTTTTTGTAACAATATAACCAATACCTAAAAGGATGACAGACAGGCAGGTACTAAATACTTTCCAAATTAGTGGAAAATCCCAAACAAAATTAAATGATGAACAATTATCTCTAATGGTGGTAAAGCCGAATGCAATTTTTTCCAATCCTTTTAAAATTTGCATGAGTGTGTGTAACAGCTCTATGTTTTTTGCAATATAAACATTAAATATTTGTAAAAGAACCTTATTTGGATTTTAAATAGCGTGAAGTGAATAACAATCAGTGCCTAAAAGACAATTTAATTTTGAAAAATATGTGTTGTACGATGCATCTTCAAAAAAAGTATTTGCTTAATAGAATCGTGCAAAAA
This sequence comes from Melanophora roralis, assembly GCA_963583895.1. Taxonomy (NCBI): domain Eukaryota; kingdom Metazoa; phylum Arthropoda; class Insecta; order Diptera; family Rhinophoridae; genus Melanophora; species Melanophora roralis. Next base: position 112,329,628 of record OY757188.1, read on the forward strand.
GGAACTTAGTGAAAGACATTACAAACTACTTCACAAAAAAGATAAACAAAGTAATGATGAAAGTGATGGTGACGATGCTTTTGTTTGTCACTGGAGTAATGCTTCCCATTTTTGTAAAACCTTAACCGCATATTTTTATTACTAAAATCATTAAATCGAATTCATTGAAAAATTTAAATGAAATGAAGTTAAATAAATGCAAATATTTTATTATGAAAGCAAGAAAATTAAAAAAAGTAGTTAAGAACCACAACGTATAACAGTTTTTAATTTATTAAAAACATGTTTAAAAAAAAAATTATTCCTACTTTTTTTAAGCATTTCAAAAATTATGCGACAAAATTTTACATATGGCAGCACCAGTAACATGACCAAAAAATTTTATGTGTACACATTTATGAATGCTTCGCGAAAAAAATTCATTTATGATTTCTCACTTATGAGAAGTACTCGAATTTGATGCTTTTCATTTATGTTCGTGAAAAAAAAAAGTAAATTTTTCTTTTCACTTCTCACTTATGACTGGTGGAAAAAAATTTTTTTTTTCTCACTCGAGAGTGAGAAGGCACAAAATGTTTTTTAAAAACTCATTCATTAATGAAAAATTGCTGTAGTAAACACAGCGCTCACACTCGTTCTCACGAATGAGAAGTGAGTGAGCAATTTCGAACTCTGATATAAAATAATCATTAATATAAATAAATAGTAATTAATAATTAAATTATTAAAAAAATATTATTTTTTTTAACTTTTTAAAAATTTAACTAAAAATTTTAATTAAATCGATTCAAAAGTTGATTGACAGTTTTGTTCCATTTCAATTAAATTTTTTTAATTGATACTATAAATTTGTTTGCAGGCTGAGCATCAATACAAATTTAATTGGGTTAAAGAATACGTGATTGAAATCCATTTTGTATATTTTCTGTGTATATTTGTAACACATATTAGTTATTTCCCCTGTAGGATATTTCCTAAAAGAGGGTATAAATTCAACTAAAAAAGGGTAGAATGGCAGAAACTTAATTTCTTAGGTAATATTCGAAAGATTTTGAGTTGATTCTAATGTTCGAAAATTAAACTAAAAAGTTAGTTAAATTTGTTTATAAACTTTCTCAAACTAACAACGTGACTATGTTCACATCCAATGGTTTATGTAAAACTAACTATTTTCTTTAAATATATTGTTTTGACTTCAAACCAAACTAAGTTTGTTTTTTATTTATAAATATTATTATTTATAAATGTTATATTAAAAATTGGCATAAAAAAGTATATTTTCATTAATCTGACTAATATTTTAATATACAATGTTAGGATATTAAACAGTTATTAACGGGTTTCACTCTTGGCGGTAAAGTGTCTAGTAAGTTGGGTATTTAGGATAGATAATATAAACTTACACTTTACCACTAAGAGTGAAAACCGCTGTTGATAAACCAGTGTGCCAAAGGGCTGAATTCAGATTAAAAGTTTAATTAAATGTAAGATCATGTCGAATTCAAAAGGGATGGAATGTTAGTGGACACTGTTGCCATTTCAAATTGAAAATATTTTTTGTTTACCGCTAAAACGAACAAAACCTCTGTGACGCAAGTACCTGGCACACGATAAAAGATCTGGCGTAATCGGAACCAGCATTACCGACTGTTGTAACACCAGCGCAAATATATATGGAAGGAATAATTCTGCTACGATTAGCTATTACGAAAAAGGAAATCGGGAATTACATTTTTTGAGGCAGAAGATTAGTAGAGAATGTTTTCTAAACAGCTTTTAATGAGCTAGGCCATAACTTCGCTGCTAATTAGTCGCACGCATTGCTTGCAGCTCGTGAAGAGAACAGCAACGGGGGACTGTTCGATAAAAAGAAAAATAAATACATAGTTTTGTAAAACTCTTGTTAGACCAATAAAGTATTAAATCACTTAAATGTACATATATAAACATACCTTTTAAACCTTCTGCATTACCTAAAAATCAAATTTAAAAATTAGTACATACAAGAATTTTTTTTTTATTATTTTTTCATACATACCTCCATTTTCTTAAGCATTTTTTTAGTTGACAAGTGCCGAATCCGAACACAAACCGAACTCATAATTCTTAATTGAATTAAGTCAACCTATGCATTTTATTCAGACAAATAATATTTTGACTTTAAAAAATATAATAAATAATAACACAAATACTTACATACCAAAATACAAGCAGGACAAAAACACAAAATGTTTAAATCTTAATTAAATAAGAAAAAATAGTTGTGTTTTTAAATATTTTAGGACGCAATCGACAAATTCTAGGAAAAACTAACTATATTGAGGCTAAACGGGCTTAAAATATGCTGAAAACGTCATAAAAGTCTGTTGAGCCTGAAAATCCTAATATAAAGAAGATATTCTTAACTTAAGAACGATAATTTTTAGACTGTTTTGTTCTACTTTTAAGCATAAAAAAACGTATTTCAATAGTGTTGCAATTTTAAAATAAGCCAAAGGTAAACTTATGTATTTTAATATTATTTTATGCTTGGTTTAATCTTGTTTTAAGAACATTTATTCTTAAATTTTGGGCTTTTCAAAATTCGATATTTGAATGTATTTACCTGCAATCCCAGTAAACAAAATAAAAACTTTTACCAGTATTTTAAGATTTTTATTTTATTAAAGAATTTTTTAAAATAATAACAAGGAAAATTTACATATATACATACATAGGTGCATACATACAAAAATTGAATTCTTTTTACATATAAGTATATATTTTTAATTTAAATTAAGGTTGTGATGTTATTATTACAATTAGGGGATTCACAAGGTGTTCTATTATGTCCTATTGTCATATTGTTACAAAATTTCAAAATGGTTTTGTTGTCTTTCATACAAAAACAGTTCTTAAAAAATACTGCGTCGATGAATATGCTTATTAAATTGTCACAACAACGCCACATACACCTGCGCCGTGTATCCAATAGCTGGTAAAGGCATTTTAATCATTGTGAAATTTTATGACAATAGGAGAAATAGAACACCTTGTGAATTCCCTAAATATAAATGTAAAGGCGAAAAACTTTAAATGATGGTTAAAGTCTTTTACAAATGATAACATACGTAGAGATTTTTATTGTGATGCAAATAGTCATTATCTAGTTAAAAAGATCAAGCTTGTTTCCTGGATTGCTAAGAAATCATAATTAATTTAAAAATTAATCTTACTTTTATTATCAGTTGATTTAGTGATAGAACAACAAAAACCATTGCGAGTATGGGTTTCACAATACCAATTTATTTTCCTCTTAAATTCAGAAGTTATTTCTCATTTTTTGCGATTTTCACTGCAACCAGAACTATCCCTGCTTAAATAAGTATATTTTAAAAGCAAATTAGGTTGATTTATCAGTTTCAGGTCAGATTCCACTGGTTTCAGCATATGCAGCTTGACCTGTGTAACGTTTTTTTAGATTATGTGGTATTTAATTCTGTTACTTATACCTTATATATTTGTATGGGGCGTATAGTTTATTCCTTAGATTTTTACGTTCGTGTCTTGATATAAAATAGTACTCGCTTTGGTATGCAAACAAGTATTTTTAGATATAAAGTATAGTGCACGGAACTTAAATTAGCCTCACCAGTACATTTTTCCCCACTAGAAAAAATACCCAAAATTTTATTAATTTACACCGAAGAGATATTTGCCTGGAGATACATAGGTATTGTTGCTTTTATCATAATATTTATCAATTCGTTTCTGCATTTGTTTGTCAAGTTTTGTTTTTGCTTAAAAAACTCGAGCACCGGTACTGGTACCGTTACCGTTATTCGTTCCGGCTGCCAACCTTTCTCTGAAATATAACCTACACAATTTTGTTACAGATCCTAATACTAACTTAAAGTAAAATCAGTTGTGCCGTAGGGTAAAATATTTTTGGACTTGACAGACCATAACTTTCTTACCTGTTTCTTGTTCATTTCTAAATATTCAATTGGTACTGGGGCTTATGTTACCTACTACAAAAAGGAATGAATTAATAGATAAAACGAAAGAAAATTACAATACACTTTGCTATTTTATTATATTACCTATCATGAAGTTGTGCATGTTTGTGCGAATGTTAAATATTGTGCCGCTCATATGCATTTTTTAATTGTACATACATGGTATGTATATTCATACTCATATTTATTAAAAGCAACCTGTACTTATCGCCCTCTAGACTGGAAAAAGTTTGCATGTCGCATTAAGCAATCTGACTGAAAATTTTGTGGTGTTCTTCATTTATTTTAATTTCTTGGGGAAACGTAAAATGTTTTACAGACACTAAAAATGCTTTCACACGGTATGTTTTTTTAACATATGACTTATCACTTTTGCAGCCCATGTGTAATGCGTAGTCTATCGAAGTTGACCCGTTACAGATGATTTGTAATTTTTGAGTTACACGTACATATGTAATTACGTCTGAAATTGCTTTCAAACTTAAAATAAGTACATATGTACGTATTTCAAAAGAGCAATGTGTCTAAGCGTTTACACATGTATCAGTTTTGCAGTGGAAAATCCCACAAGTCGCATGTAAAATACATACTGTGGGAAATCTCTTAAAGAGAAATTATATTTGTATCTATATTTGCGAAAATATGTCTAAACCGACGCGTAAAAGAAATGCACCATCTAATGATTGACACACATACATACAAATAAACATGAATGCGTACATAGTTACATACATTTATGTATACATTCATAATTAATTGTGTATGTAAATAAAATACAAGCTATAAAACAATTTTTACTTTATCTATTCCACTCTGATTACTCTTAAAAGATATACATTAAACGGAATATGATTATATGTACGTACAAAAGTATATATGTAGGTTTTCATTTTCGGTCGTAAAGTGCCTGAAAAGTTTGGTATATGGGTAAATTAGGTAAATTTGAAATTTTTACGGTAGTTGCGTGTTGTTTACGAGGTTTACCATTAATACCAAACTTACTACGCACTTTACTACCAAGAATGAAAACCGCTTATAGTTTGTACTTCTCTCTTCTGCTTTTCTTAACTTTTTGTATGTATGTTCTTGCGGTTTAAATTACATGCGACACTTTGACGCAAATATGCGAAATTCGTACAGGTGTCACTAAATGCAAAATACAATTTTAAAATATTTTAATCACTGGTAAATTTTATTTCTACACAAAAAACTCTTCTGAAGGGACTCACAGTGACCCTTCGTAACCTAATATAATCTAACCTAACCAACATTATGTTTTTTTAACGAAAGCTCAGCCCAAAATAATAAAAAGTATTATGTTAAATGTAAACAAAACGTTTAAGGTGAGAGTCCATGAGACGCGTGTTTTGCGTTTTCGCGTTTTACGCGGTTGTCAAAAAAGTTAAATACGTGTATTTTAAAGTTATAAGTTTCAGAACATGATGCGTTGACGCCATTTGAAGGGAAGAACACAACAACGCATTGTTGTGCTGACGCGTGCTATGGACTTTAAGATTTGTCTTTGAAATAGCTTGATATATACATAATTTAATTTGCTTCGTTTAGTCAAATGTTTTTTTTTGTGTTTTCAATAGCTGGACACCGCATATAAAAACACTAAACGTGCGTGTTTAAGGAGCATGGCAAAGGTGACAGAGCATTTAGTATTACTTTTTCCAAGCGATGCATCCAATAAAATCAGTTTTTTTTTCGTATGCTGAACGCTACAAAAACGTTTAGTTTTGCTACCAAATTTAGCTATTCTTTTAAATTAACGCTTATGACGCATGCAAAAAAGAAAAGCTGAAAGTCCATGGCACGAGTCTATGTCACAGTGCGTTGACATTCTGAACTTTTTGCACGTTGCTGCGTTTTAAGTTACATGCTAATCTTTGATGCACAGAATTTTTTTGTTTTTTTAAATATAAAATTTAAAATAATATAAAACTTGTCACCCTTATTAGTCAAAATAGCTGGTCTGCTAGCTTGACGCTTTTTAACACATGCAAAAGCTTCTATTAAGCTGAAAGTCCATAAACGTTTTTTTTTGTGTGCGTCGCGTCAAGTGACAATTTCGCATCATGCTCTGTAACTTGCCATATTTAAATACACGTATTTAACTTTTTTGACAACCGCGTATAAAGAAAGAACGCATGAAAAACGTGTTATGGACTTTCAGCTAAAGTATCTCTACTTTTTGCGTGCGTCGCAAACTGTCACTAGCTTAGCCAAAAATAATTAAAGTCGAAGTAGTAAATTTAATTTATCTTTTCTAATCGAAAATGCAGCGTTGCCAAATTGATGATTTTATTAAGTATATTTGTTATGACTTTTTATCAACAATATGATTTGATGATTTTCATTCTCATTTTTATATGGAGTATTTTGAAAGTATAATAATAATTTCATAAATAGGTTTATAATATACGGAAGAAGGGCGCAATATTATGACTCTATTTACGCAATTTTCTTTTCATAAACTAAATTTTAATTTGAAATGATAGATGTTACAATAGATTAGTTGTTTAAATTATATTATATGAAACAATGATAATTTCCAAAAAAAAAATACCTTTGCAGGTAAAAGTTTTATTTAATTGTATTTTGGACTTTTCGAACTATTTTTATTTTTGATACGCACCAACGTACTACTTTAATCATTCATGATTAAAGTCAGCTTATTTTTAAGCAGTTTTTTGAACAATAAAGAAAAAGTTGGTAACAAGCTTATAGGCCTATACTACAACATCTAGAAATCGAAAAAGTATTTCTGCACGACGTCTAGCAGCAACAGGCGGTAACTCCCTCACGTCAGTACATGTATTGGGAGTAAAAAATTTCCTCAAATGACTTGCGAGCAGATCGCATTTTCATAAAAAAGTTATTGCAACTAAACAAATATCTAAATTATGAACAAGTTTTTAAAAAACGCCAAAAAAATTTAGCTTTATTTTTTGGCTTTAAGTTTCTGTTTTCAGCTCTGTTTTAGCTACTTTTTAAGCGGGATTTAGCTTTAACTTTATGCATTAAACACATTCAAGCTACAAGAACACAGGAACACGCGAACACAAAGTTGCTTGCTAAATTTACGTCCGACTAGTTGCTACTGAAATATATACTAGACTACCATTACAAAATAAACATATGAGCAATATGACTTTCAGTGGTGCCACCCAAAGTCTTTTTGTATTGTTTAAGCTATATTATTTGCATCTTACCGTGTCGCGTATAAAAATAGAAATTAGTTTAATTTCGACCACGCCACAAAATTAGCATTGACAGCAACCCGTAGTCGTGTTGCATTGTAGCCATTAAAAAAATTATTCTCATAAGCACGCGTGTATTCTATTTTTGACTGGTTGTGTTCGGTATCCTGTAGCGAGGAATGTATTTAATGCTTTACTTGAAAATCAGGTCACACTGATATTTGGAAATTGCTGTAAAACTGTAATTTTTAATTTTCGCCTTATCAAGGACTTGTGGAGGGCGAATGGTGTTAAATGGATAGGATTAAATTTAAAACAAGGTTATTAAGATATGCAAAATTTTGTGGAGAGTGAGCTTTAATCGACTCAGAAAGTGATTTTCAGTCTACCGGTAATAGAACAAGTGGCTCTTTGACCATTCCTTTAAGGCGATACAAACATCTGTACAAATGCATGGAAACCCTTTCACGTTTGTAGTGTGTGTATAATAAATTAAGTGCGTTTTGCGCTTTTCTGAATGCAAAATTACGCTTTTTGGTGCCTTTTTTGTGTAAGATGTGTTTTTTTATTAAGTTCTTGAATTCCTAGGTAGAATTAAGTGCCGTAAGTATATAAACCTTTATATTTTTAAGATTCAGCACATTACAATTTTAGAAATGTAAAGGGTATAAACAACAAAAGGGTATAAAAATTATGGTTTTTATATAAAAGTAAAAACTGGTTAAATTTTTTGCCTTATAATGGTGCTTATGACATTTTAAGAACGCAAAAATTTATTGTTAAGAATCTGTTTCCGTTTAAATGTTAATATGTGAATATCGACAATATGTTTTATGACTATTGTATAAACTAACTTTTTTGATGCCTTTGATTCTAGATTGAATGAGAAATTTTTTTTTGTTTTTTATTGGCAATAACAAAAAATTTTAAGAAACGACGTGCTAATTTTTCTTTTTGTTTCAATATTAATTCTTTCTGTGAAATGACGGATGGTACACTGGCTATTAAGGTTCAATTATATGTGACTAACTATAACGACAAAACCTTAACCACACAAACCATGATACAAATAAGCAGGTAGAATCGTCGGCCCAGCTAATTAGAGCCAAAATGCCAAAATTAAGTTCTGCCTGCGAAAATGAAACAACAAAAATTATTACACATCGTGTTTTTTCTATGAGCTGTTGTTTGACACTTTGGCTCTTATTTGTAGTTGTTGCAGGGACGAGACTACCTGGTTATTTGTATCATGATACAAACCAATTAAGTTTTGGTTTTTAATGCAACAGTTATGGTTATGGCGTTAGTTTCTACATATTTACCCATTAATATACTCTTTCATTTCCCTAACTAACATCACATTCTGTGCAACAAAACATATAGAAATTAGAATTTTTAATATTAAACTTTAGATCTAAAACTATTATAAAAGGGTTAAAAACCAAGTTAAATTCTCCAGGAAATAACTAAATGTAAACAATTGTTTTTAATTGATTTTAATACATATTATTTGTTAATATATTTCATTATTGTTCTAGTTTTTAAAACAAATATCTTCTTTTAACCCTTATCCTGTACTTCAAAAAAAAAAACGCATTTACCATTAGTGGGTCAATTTTGCCCAATATGAAAAATTCACAAAAATTTTATTTTTTATTATGTTTTTTGCACTTATGGCATGTAATTTGTATTTCGGAATGGCTTCTACATATAAATTTATTACAACCCGAGCATTTATTTGAATATTTCGTGCTATTGGACCGATTTGGGCAAAAAAGGCAACATCCTCTTTTGAGATTTTTTACCCTTGAGTGGGTAGCTACATCTTTTTGAACGCTGGTCGAATATGCTTTAGCATAAAGGCCATGTGGTAAACTTGTTTTTGGTGGCAAAAATTTTGGGGTTTTTTCGCACAGTGACCACCAATGTTATATTGCGTTTTAGCAATTCAATACCAAATTAATGGGAGTCTTTTTCTGGTTTGCAATTTCTTTCTTTGCCCGTATACACTTGTAATGACCATGCATAGCTAGTTGCGATGCAGATCGCATAGTGCCCATATTTGTATGGTTTTTTCCTGGTTTTAATGTTGTGTACTGCTTGAATAGGCAACGACCTCGATATGTAACGAGTTGCCCGTCCACAGTGACACATTCCCCAGGATTAAACATTTTCCCCAAAATTGCCTCCCAACGACTCCAAAAACCTCTACTAAAAGCAAGCCTATCGCCAGCGCGTCTTTCTATGAGCTGTTGTTTGACACTTTGGCTCTTATTTGTAGTTGTTGCAGGGACGAGACTACCTGGTTATTTGTATCATGATACAAACCAATTAAGTTTTGGTTTTTAATGCAACAGTTATGGTTATGGCGTTAGTTTCTACATATTTACCCATTAATATACTCTTTCATTTCCCTAACTAACATCACATTCTGTGCAACAAAACATATAGAAATTAGAATTTTTAATATTAAACTTTAGATCTAAAACTATTATAAAAGGGTTAAAAACCAAGTTAAATTCTCCAGGAAATAACTAAATGTAAACAATTGTTTTTAATTGATTTTAATACATATTATTTGTTAATATATTTCATTATTGTTCTAGTTTTTAAAACAAATATCTTCTTTTAACCCTTATCCTGTACTTCAAAAAAAAAAACGCATTTACCATTAGTGGGTCAATTTTGCCCAATATGAAAAATTCACAAAAATTTTATTTTTTATTATGTTTTTTGCACTTATGGCATGTAATTTGTATTTCGGAATGGCTTCTACATATAAATTTATTACAACCCGAGCATTTATTTGAATATTTCGTGCTATTGGACCGATTTGGGCAAAAAAGGCAACATCCTCTTTTGAGATTTTTTACCCTTGAGTGGGTAGCTACATCTTTTTGAACGCTGGTCGAATATGCTTTAGCATAAAGGCCATGTGGTAAACTTGTTTTTGGTGGCAAAAATTTTGGGGTTTTTTCGCACAGTGACCACCAATGTTATATTGCGTTTTAGCAATTCAATACCAAATTAATGGGAGTCTTTTTCTGGTTTGCAATTTCTTTCTTTGCCCGTATACACTTGTAATGACCATGCATAGCTAGTTGCGATGCAGATCGCATAGTGCCCATATTTGTATGGTTTTTTCCTGGTTTTAATGTTGTGTACTGCTTGAATAGGCAACGACCTCGATATGTAACGAGTTGCCCGTCCACAGTGACACATTCCCCAGGATTAAACATTTTCCCCAAAATTGCCTCCCAACGACTCCAAAAACCTCTACTAAAAGCAAGCCTATCGCCAGCGCGTCTTTCGTTTCTACCAGAGCTGTTATCAAACCGAAGCTTTCGCGATATGTTTTGAAATCTTCGCAAACTCATTGTTGATTTGAATTAAAATTAACCTCTACGATCAACCCATAATGACTCCAGAGCTTCACCGTGCGAAAAGTACACACCAGCCAACAAAAGAAGTCCAAAATGAGCTTCTTTAGTTATATCATCTACAGGAATTAAAATATTTTCGAATATTGGTTGGCCTAAAAGTAACTGTTAAAATGTGTAAACTTTATAAAATTTATTATAAATACCCTGCAGATTATTAATGTCGATAATTTTTTTCATTATTTCGCTTGGAATAAGCAGCAGAAACAGCGATTAAATTCCATCTGTTCTAGAAATAGCACAACGCGTTGGACCAGGAGCAAGGTTTATAATAATCTCTATAGCACTTCTTTCAAACTTCTTTATTGCTGATATTTCTAATCATAAATATTTATAGTTTTTTGAAGTATATGTTATAGCTTCAGTTTCAGTTTTGCCTTCGCTTGAGCTTGATGATACATTGGGATCATAAACAGATCCAACTTGAGAGACGATAACTTCTTCGTCCTCACTTGACGTATCATTCAGAGTTTCCTCTTTTGAATCAGACTCCATAAGCAAAGCTCCAACTTCTTCAGGTTTCATTATTTCAAAATTATGTATGTATGTATATTCACTTGCAAAACACAACCGCGAATAATAAAAGTAAGTAGAAAAATATTTCTGCTGCTCTTGCGCAGTTACAAAAATACAGAATGCAGTTGTTTTGTTGTTTTGTGTTGTCTCTGTTTATTTTTACGTTATAAATAAAAAATTATTTTATTACGCAGATGGCTTTATACTGTTTAAAAGAGCTTTCGTGTATTGGGCAGATTTGACCCACATTTACCATATGTGTAATTTTTTTTACACAGGCTATGCAAAAAGAAGTAGAAACTTTATATTTAATATTTAACAACAGTACAATAAACAAATAATTGTACAAGATTTTCGTAAAAATCCGTCCAGTGGGTATAAAAATATTGAGCATTAAAAACCGTTTGGGCAAATTTGACCCATGAATACAGGATAAGGGTTAAGCTAACTGTAATCAGATTTTAATCCTTTCGTATTTTAAAAAAGGATTTTAATCACGAGATTCAGAACCTTTTCATTGTTCACACACATACGTAGCAAAAAAACTAAAAACAGAGCTATTAAACCTAAACAAAGGCAAACACCTATTTATACGATGAAACATTTTCCAAACAGGTACTTACATTTTTCAAATAGGTACTTACCCACTCTCATTCATAAAATTGAAAAAAAAGTGTTTCCAGAAGTTTAACTAAATTTTAAAAACTTAACAAATAATTACACCGATGCAAATTTATTAGACAACAATATATCCTTTAATTAAAAAAAATGAATCAGCTGATTTAATGCAGTGACCTTTTCAATAGGCCTTGGTTTTTCAATAAAAAAAGTTTAAATACTTTTATAAATTTTCGAGCAAAATGTTTTTGGTTTTTCTTTTATTTTTATTATTTTCTGATACACATACATATATAAAAAAAAACTTGTTTTTAAAAAAAGCTTCTCATTGTCTGAAAGTAAAAAATATCGGAAATTAATAAAAATAAAATATAGAAATGTTTGTCGTTAAATTTTGGAAATTAATAAAAAATAAAATATAGAAACGAATATCGTGGTAATCAACCAAATAATAAAATTATTACCAGCAAAGGTCCAAACAAAAGTAGATACGTACTTTTTAATATTAAATTGTTTAAATAAGGGATTATGTATGTATTTATATTCTCCAAATAAGAAAATAGTACTATTTGTTTGAAAAAAGTATCAATTTAGAAGTTAGTTGGTACAAAATAATTTCTCTTATTTATCATCCCTTTAACAATCCGAACTTTTAAACAAAATCTCGCTCATATTTACCGGCATAATTATCAAAATTATAATACACAAAATTACTAAAACCAAAATGAGAAAACCGAATGAGGATTTTCATTCAAGAAATAAAGCAGAGATGATGATGATGACAACAACATGCAAAACACAAATTAATTCATAAGAAATCCATTCGCCAACTGACTGAAGGAAGTGAATTAGTTAAATTCTATAAGCAACAAGAAGTTCTTGTCGGCGTTTTTTTATTTTTGCAGATTAACCAGGATCAGCGTGACCGTTGGTTGACTAAAGTAGCAAAAGGTTGCCTTTTTGTAGGCCTCTGACTTTCTATACGGCTTCTTTAAACTGATACTATTTTCCGGCTTACTCTAAAGTTTAGCGACTTTCGCGCCATATTTTTCACAGCAGCTACATAGCAATTTTTCGAATTATGTACATAGTATGTAGATACGTCCTTCTTATACTTTTCACATACTTAAGTGAAAAGAGCATATATAAGTTTGTCATTCCGTTTCTAATATCTTTATTATCCATTTGCAACCCCATAAATTGGGAAGTCGATCTAGCGATCTCCATCTGTTTGTTTGCCTATCTGTCCGTGTTATGGTTGAAATCAACTTTTTGATGCCCCCGGATGTTGCATAGGCCCGTAAGTGGTATCCATCTATCAGAAATGTCTGCGAGCAAATCGCTTTTGTGATCCATCAAAATCGCCTGATAACTGACTGAGATATAACCCAAAAACCAAGACTACTTTTGTTTATTATTTTTTTAATTTTGTACATAAAAACCTCGCACGTGGCCTTACACGGGTGCATTGTAAGACCGATTCCCAATAATTTTTCCTCACGAACATTCCTAATAATTTTTCATCACGAACATTTTTTTTTGATTGAACGCCACACTTTGATCGAAACTTTGAAATTAGATAAAATGCTTTCTGATAGTGACATGGGTGATAGAAAACCGTCAGAGTATTATAGATCGTTAGCCATGCTTGCTGGTTCTAATTTTGGCCAGGATTTTTTAGTTAAGCTTTGGCTGCGTAAGCTTCCAAAGACTCTATACGTTGCTTTAACTGGGTCTAATATAAATGATAAAACGAGCTATTACAATTAGCTGATAGATTGTGGGAAGCTATTTATAGCGGAGAAATAGATAGTATTAGACAGCGTTCCAGAGCCGCTGATATAGAACAAACTGTGCAGAGTTTAACTTCATCTTTATGTGAAAATATAAATAAATTAACCCTAGAAGTCAACGCCCTCAGAGAAGAACTGGGAAGTCGAACGTCACGACTTTATTATAGAAGTTTTAGCAGAAATATATCGCGATCTCGTGGTCGTTCATCAAATAGAAATTGGTTATGCCCGTTTCATTATAGATTTGGTAATCAAGCAAGAAAATATAAGCAACCATGTTCTTTTGCTACTGAAGATTCAAAAAACTAAGCTCTTCCAATGTTGAAGCGACAAACAGTGGAAATATTAATTATTCTTCCAGTCGCTTATTTGTTTTTGATAGAAATAATAAGATAAAGTTTTTAATTGACAGTGGGGCAGAAATTTCCGTTTTTCCATCATCAAAATTCAAAGATAACGGCAGACAATCGGACATAGTTTTAAGCGCAGCAAACGGTTCCAGCCTTGATACATTTGGTAAAAAATTAAATAATATAGATTTAGGGCTTCGCCGTGATTTTCCTTTTATCTTTGTGATTGACTCACTCACAAAATTGTTAACAAAAGCATTTTCCTATTGTTGTGAAGTGCAACTCCCAAAATTATTTTCTGTGGAAAATCATTATACACAACTTTTGAAGAAGTTCCCTTCATTAGTATCAGAACCCGATTACACGAAACCAATTAAGCATTATACAGTTCACAGATTAGTAACAAACGGTCCTTTGCCTTTTACGAAACCCAGGCGTTTAGATAATATAAAATATATATAGATAGATATCCTTTTCAATATATTATAAAATATATTTCCTAAGATAGATTTAGTGCGTGCCTACTACCAGATTCCAATGGCAGAACACAGAGCCAAAACTACCTAATAGAATCAATAAGATTTCCTCTATGAAACGTTTTTAGGCTACGGGGTTTCCCAGCAGAAAGAATCGAAGATTTTTCTTAAAAAAAAATGCAATCCATAGAGAAAAACTTGTTGATTCTATTATATTTTCTTATTAATTGTAAATTAAAGAGATTTCTTATTGATTTTATTAGACTAACTTATTGATTTTTTCAAAAAGGTTTTCCTCATTGATTTCATTAGGTTCCTATACAATCATGTGTTAATCATCTTATTAATTTTTAATTTTGTTAATAAGAATATCTTCTTGATTTTATTAGGTTGCTTGTTATTGCTAAGGTGTGTTGAGTTGTCCTCATTTGACTTGAAGTTAATTTTATTTTTTGGGGGTGGGTAAATAAAAGTAATATTTACACCATGGGTTGTCAAAAATTCATTTTTAGTGCACAATTGTGCTACAAAAACAATAAAAACAAACTCACACCGACGCTTGTTCTCTTTTATTTCAGTTTGATTTCAGTCGTTAATTGAGTGTTAACGAGTGCACATGGGCGGATGCTTACTGTTTTTTTTTCAGCTTTGTTGTTTTTTCAGCTTTGATTTAATTTCAAAATAAACCAGCAAACAAAATAGTATAATGGAAGATAAAAATTTTTGTTTTGTCATTAAAAATGCTTTTGGTAACATGCAATACATTTTATGTTACCAAACATTTAAAACAAAGAAAACAAGAAAAACTTAATTTATAATACCTAAATACACTTAATTTTTTAAGTTTTAACTGTAAATTAAACTCGCTCAATGGAATATGTGTGAAAAAAAAATTGTCTTATTCTGTAATAACTGAGGCATATTTTGTATTTAATTTTAATAACTTTTTTTAAGTTCATTTCCATTTTGCTTTAAAAAGTAAAATTCATCACATTGGCAATGCTTAGTTTTTTGTTTGCTGGGCAATTTTCTCTTATCCAATACAGACGCATTTCATTAAATGAGAATTTTGACAATCCCTGATTTACACTTTAAAAAACAGGCTGATTTGTTGGTTGAATGGATAGAGCGTCCGCCTTTCGTTCATAAGGCCGCAGGTTCGAGCCGATGGTTAGACCGGTTATGTTTGTAAGTTAAACTAATAAAAAAATAGTTTTCTTTGTAATAAAAAATAAAGTATTAACATAAAAATATATGTATGTAATAAAAAAATTTAACAATAATAAATAAATAGATATAAAATAATAATATATATAAATAATAATAAATAATTAAATTATTAAAAAATATTATTTTATTTTATTTAATCAAGATAGCCTAATAAAATAATAAAAAACCTTTTTGAAAAAAACAAGATATCCTAATAAAATCAAGTAGCAAACCTTTTTGAAAAAATCAAGAAGAATACCTTATAAAAACCACAAGTTTCCTTATTGATTTTTTTCCAAAAAGGTTTTCCTTACTAAAACAATAAGACTTCCTTGTTTAAAAAAAATCATAGAGACATCTTTTAAATTTTGTTCAATTTTATTAGGTAATTACTAGGCACTGTTTTTTCTGTGAAGAAGATATATTCAAAACCGCTATAACAACACCATTTGGGATGTTTGAGTTTCTGCGTATGCCTTTTGGTCATCGAAATTCTGCCCAAACATTTCAAAGATTCATCAATGAAGTATTTAGTGATATGAATTTTATTTGTGTTTAGTGAATACGAAAAACAGCATTTAGATCATCTTAAAAAGGTTTTTAAAAAATTAGATGAATATGGGTTAAATAGTAAGCCTGGAAAATGTACCAGATATTGACACTCTTGGTCAAAATATTTTAAGCGCTGCTATAAAACCGTCGGAGCAAAAAGTATTAGCAATTCGAAATTTTGAACAACCGAAGCCCGTTAAAACAAATCCAAAAGTTTTTATTAATGGTAAATTACTATCACAAGTATATTTCCAAATTAGCTGAGCTAACCAGCCCTCTTCACGTGATAACTACTAGCGCCTTAAAAAAGAGGAATAAATATTTAGAATGGAACGAAGACGCTGTTAGGGCGTTTGAGCGTATTAAAGAATCTTTTGTATCACGCGTTTTATTGAATCATTTCAATAATGAAGCAAAATTATTTTTTACAGTTGATGCTTCAAATGTTGCCATAGGCGGTATTTTACAACAAGAATATAAAGGAGTTTCAGAGCCATTGGCATTATTTTCTAAGAAATTAACAACATGTGAATCACCCAGTTCACCCAGACCTTACCTTCCATTTAATTTACGAACAAAAATCGAAGATAACACTGTGTGTAATTTTTTAAGTCATGGAAAATAACCATATACGGGCATCACTACGTGAAAGAAGACCAAAAAAGAAAAGACTCGTGTCTCCCAGTTTTTCCCAAAGTCATGCACTTTTTTTGTTATGGGCCCCCAAAGACTTGGGGCCTTGGTACCATTTTTACAAAAAGTGATAATTTTCTCAGGCTCATATCTTGCAAACCGTTCGGAATTTTAATTTACTCTTTGAGGCAAAGTTGTAGCCCTTTTTATAAAAAACAAAAATTATGAACATAAAAAATTAAAAAAACAATAATTTTAAATCAAAATCGCAAAAAACTTTAAAAAATTCAAATTTTTTTTACCTTTTTCCCCCTGTTCAGGTCCATAGGTAGCAAACCGTTCAAAATTCAAGGAAACAGTCAACTACAAAAATTTACCTAACATCCCAATAAACAACTTTTTAGAACATATAAACTTCCTAGGAATGATTCTTAACACCGTTTAGGTAGCCGCAAAAGTTAAAAATTTCCCCAAAATGTATGTACATACATGTAGTTATGAAGCTATCTCTTCCTTACGTTTAATCAAATTGCCTTAATTACATATATTATATCTGTCTTTTGTGTAATAGAGAACTCTAGTGCATAAAAATATATGTGTATATGCATGTGAGATAGCCGCGAAAAGTCTTGGAACTTAAACAGGTAGGCAAACATTAAAATTGCTGGAAACCCTAAACAACAAAATACATCATACACAAATCGCAATAATGATCGTTAACGGCCTTTAATTAAATTATGTACATACTTTTTTTATTGCTTTGTTATTTCTTTTTAATAATTATTGTTTATACCAACAATAAATTACCTACATATGTACCTACTACCAATTTTTTTAATAAGTGAGGACAATTCAAAATAAAATAGCAATTGGATAAATTTAAAAAGAAGAAATTATTGCACCCAAACTTATCAAGAAATCAACTACAAAAATTTACCTAAGATTTCAGTAAACAGCTCACGCGATCACGCACCGATCGCACACGCATCAAGGAACGCAGATCACAATATAAAACAGTGTTTAAAAAACTGACAGCAAAACAGCAAAAGTTTAAAAAAATGAGCTGTTGATTTGAAACAAAAGTTTTTTGTTCAAAAAATAAACTCTTGCTTTTGCTTCAACTGTGAAAATAAACAGCGACTGTTGGAAAGTTTTTTATTTGGTTTGCATTCCTACAGTTTTGTTTTGAGATGACTTCGTACTGTCGAAAAGAAAAAGCAAAGAAACAGTTCGTAAATATTTTTTTTTTCATTTTGCTTTTAAGTAGATGCGAACTGGCCAACAGCAAACATTAAGTCGAAAGAACACAAACATTGAGTTTGATTTTGATATGACTTCTTACTATCGATAAAGAAACAGTTCGTAAACAAAATTATTTAAAAAGTTGAGTCGAAAGAATACAAACAGTTACTTTGATTTATTATTTATAGTTCATTCTTTGTTATTTTTTTTAAAATAGGGAACAAATATTAACATTATTATATTAATTATAGATACATAGATAGAAATATAGTCAGTCAGTTGTTAGTCAGTCAGTCACTTGTAAAACATAGGTTAGAATAAAGAAGCGATTGACACTGTAACAGGAGGGAAGAAAAAGTAAGAACCTAATAATAATTAAAAAGAAAATATTATAAATATTTAGTTAGAAGCGTCCTTGCTATTGCGCACGTTGTCGTTTGCGCAGTATAATGTATGTACATATTTGGATGTCATGGGCTTTTTTTTTGATAGCTAACAGCATTTTCAATGACATATTTTTTCTATTGTTGCATTTTGCATATACATATTTATATGTACATATGTAAAACTTTTATAGCAGGAGAAAAGCAAAAATAATAAGCAAACAAAAATAAAATTTTGTAAACATGGGATTACATATTATTATCGGTGTTGTCATTTCGCAATAATTATCTCTGGTTTATTTTCTCTTTGACATGCAAATAAGATTCTTATATTTTAAAATTTTTTTTTTTTAATATTAAAGTAGTTGCAGTAATTAGAGTGTTGTAATAAATGGAATTTATAGTTTTTTCAACTTTATGACAAAAAAAGTTTATTTTGTCATAATCAGAAACAAATTATATTGTATATCATAGTTTAAAGGATTCCTGAATATATAACATGACAACACTGACTATGATCTACGTTGTTTTTGTTGTTTTGTGCGACGCATTCCTTTCTTTTTTTTTTTTTTTGGTTGTTTCACAGTCATACATCCAAATATGTACATACATTATACTGCGCAAACAACAACGTGCGCAATAGCAAGGACGCTTCTAACTAAATATTTATAATATTTTCTTTTTAATTATTATTAGGTTCTTACTTTTTCTTCCCTCCTGTTACAGTGTCAATCGCTTCTTTATTCTAACTTATGTTTTACAAGTGACTGACTGACTGACTAACTGACTGACTATATTTCTATCTATCTATGATTAATATAATAATGTTAATATTTGTTCCCTATTTAAAAAAAAATAAGAAAGAATGAACTATAAATAATAAATCAAAGTAACTGTTTGTATTCTTTCGACTCAACTTTTTTAATAATTTTGTTTACGAACTGTTTCTTTGCTTTTACTTGTCGATAATAAAAAGTCATATCAAAATCAAACTGCATAAACGCAAATCAAATTAAAGACATTTCAACAGTCGCAAGTTATTTTTACAGCAGAAGCAAAAGCAAGAGTTTACTTTTTGAACATGAAACTGTTTCTTCAAAGCAACAGAAAATATTTTCAACTTTTGCCCTTTGTTGTCGGATTTTTATTTTAACTGACAACTGTCGCTTTGCTTTTGAATTGCAATATTAGAAAGTTAAATCAAAAAGAAACTGAACAAAAGCAAAAGTTGAAAAGACTTTTAAACACTGATATAAAAGCGACACGACTCTCACATCGAGGCATTACACAGTGCGACGTCAACGAGATCTCAGCGGTGAAAATTATAGAGAAAGTTCTACAGCATAATGCGCACACAACATTGGCAACTGACAATTTCAATATGCAGTGTAAAAATATTTATTTCTTTTGCTACATTTGCGGTCATCAAATCAGAAAAAATAATTCTACAAGATTTCAAAAGGAAAAGAATCTTTTAACTAGTGAAGTCATTTTTCGACGAAATAGATTTGATCAGTGAAAATTACACACCCAACGCAGTGTGTCGCCAATGTTATAATAATCTCATAGCATGGTTGAATGGAGGCAAACATAGTATGAAATATTGTATGCCGGTAAACTGGATTAATCGCCCAGGTGATCATGATGCAACCAGTTCTTATGCATGCGTTAATTACCCAAATAGACGTGATGAGAAGAACAAAATTTATAAAGCAACTGTAACAGCCACACTACCAGTGCTTGCACCTGAAAATTTTGTATTCCCAAGGCCGCAAACTCCAGATCGTAGGACAAAATTTACAGAAATGACTACAGTAAGTGGTGTTACTAATCGAGATCGATTTGATACCGACTATGAGCCCCAATAGGGAAGAGATGGATCAAAACTAATAACTAATAAAAAATCAAATGGAAAAACGGTACAAAGGCAAAAAATTCGACGCATTGCTTGCAGAGGTAATATCAATTTTATTATTGCATGGTTTGCATTATTTTTGATTTCTTTTCTTATTCATTTCAGGTATGTTGGTGGAGTCACAAGATAACCTTTTATGATGTTAATAAGGTATGTTAAAAAGAAAAAGCTAATGATGGAAGACATTCTGGAAGCAACGTGCCTTTGGACACTGTAAGTTCTGAATCAGAGTCAGATTCGGACGACGATTTAGATCCTCAACTTAAGAGAGCGCGATTTGCAAGTCCAGGGCCATCAACTTTATAAAAATAATACGAATATTTTTTTTATAATTTTTTTGTAATAGACAGCACAGTATCTTTAATGTTGAAGAAAATAAAAAACAAATGAAATTCAAAAATTTTCGTAAAATTTTTAACTTTTGCGGCTACCTAAGCGCTACCTAAACGGTGTTAAGAATCATTCCTAGGAAGTTTATGTGTTCTAAAAAGTTGTTTATTGGGATGTTAGGTAAATTTTTGTAGTTCACTGTTTCCTTGAATTTTGAACGGTTTGCTACCTATGGACCTGAACAAGGGAAAAAAGGTAAAAAAAATTCGAATTTTTTAAAGTTTTTTGCGATTTTGATTTAAAATTATTGTTTTTTCAATTTTTTATGATCATAATTTTTGTTCTTTATAAAAAGGGCTACAACTTTGCCTCAAAGAGTAAATTAAAATTCCGAACGGTTTGCAAGATATGAGCCTGAGAAAATTATCACTTTTTGTCAAAATGGCAAAAAGGCCCCAAATCTTTGGGGGCCCATAACAAAAAAAGTGCAAGACTTTGGGAAAAACTGGGAGACACGGGTCTTTTCTTTTTTGGTCTTCTTTCACGTAGTGATGCCCGTATATGGTTATTTTTTTTCGTGTTGCACTGTGTAATTAGACACACTAAGTCTTCGATAGTCAAAATTAAAATCCCTAAGGGAGATTCCAGCACATACATATAGATATTGTTGGACCTTTACCTATGTCTGAAGAGCATTGGTATATTTTAACTATTATAGATAGATATACTCGTTGGCCAGAAGCGTATCCATTAAAAGATATTACAGCATGCAATATAGTTGAAATTTTTGTAAGAAATTATGTATCTCGGTTTGTGGGGTTCCTTTGAGTATAACAGCTGATCAGGGAGGAGAGTTTACTTCTCAAATGTTTAGAGACTTATCAAAAATGTTAAGATGTTTAAAAGTAACAACTTCCCCATATCATCCCTAATCTAACGGCATGGTTAAACGGTTTCATAGACAGCTTAAGGCAATGTTAATGGCTAAGGGTAAATCGGCAAGATGGTACGAGGAGCTGCCTATTGCGCTTTTGGTCATTCGTTCAGTAATTAAAGAGGATCTTCAGGCTACTCCAGCAGAAATGGTGTATGGTCAAAATTTACGTTTACTTGGAGAAATTGTAATTTCTAATGAGAACTTTGATGCATCGGACATTTTATTCAAAATAAAAAATAATTTCAGGAACGTTAGATCTAGTTTAAATCATCATTATGGTCAAGAGATAGGTGTTTATGTTTCAAAAAAATTAAAAGACTGCAAATATGTGTTTGTGCCAGTGATATTTAAGAAAGCTCTGCATCGGCCGTATGAGAGACCTTACAGAGTAATTGAAAAAAATGGTAAAAATTTTAAAATTTATGTAAATAACAAAATAGTGGTTTTACCTATTGATCGGCTGAAGCCAGCATTTATGGAAAATACAAACGGGGAGTTAGATATTAGCAACAGTAATGCTAAACGAAGGACAAAGAAAGTTTCATTAGTTAAATTCTTAATTTTGGAATGTGGTTTTTCTTTCTGTATACATATAATTTTAAATAGAAAATGTCTTTTACAATAGTTGTGTTCAGTAACTTTCCAGTAATTACTAGCAACGAGAGAGTAAAAAGAAATATGTATTTTCAAAATTGCTCTCAAAAATATTTAAAAGTAAATGAACACTTTGACAGTCAAAACTTGCAAGCAAATTTATTTTGTTATTAGGTGTGTTCATTTACACAAAATTATCACTAAATTTCGATAATTATTACTAGTAAGTGTTCACGTACACAAAAAATTAGCAGCTAGAGAACCAAAAAAGAGCGTAGTATGTTTAGCAACAAAAATGTTTCTGATAATTTCTACTAGTAAAAATTGTACTATCAGAAAATATTCAAACATTAGTTGTGTTCAATAACTTTCCAGTAATTATTAGCAACGAGAGAGTAAAAAGAAATATTTTCAAAATTGCTCTCAAAAATGTTTAAAAGTAAATGAACACTTTTACAGTCAAAACTTGCAAGCAAATGTATTTTCTTATTGTAAACTTATAAAAATTTAAAACTTAAATTTTTTTTCAAAGCATAATGACAGAAAGACTGTTTGAATAATTTCTGATATTAAAATTTTTACTAGCAGAAATTATCAGAAACATTTTTGTTGGTTCTCTAGCTGCTAATTTTTTGTGTACGTGAACACTTACTAGTAATAATTATCGAAAATAAGTGATAATTTTCTGTAAATGAACACACCTATTCTTTCTGTCATTATGCGCTGAAAAAAGTTAAAGTTTTACATTTCTATAAGTTTTTTTTGCTCTCTAGCTGCTAATTTTTTGTGTACGTGAACACTTACTAGTAATAATTATCGAAAATTATAATGTGCTCTTAATAAGTCATTACAAATTAAATAACACAAAGAAGAAAAGTGTCATATAAGGCTACAAAATAATGAGTTAAAGAAGTCATTATAAAAAAGTTTGTAAGTGAAGTTTTTTGCCAGGATAATAGATATAGAACTATAATAGGTAGATTAAATAAGATTTGAAATTATCAAGCTTCCTGTTTAAGTTTTTACTCATGTAGGTCATACCACCCTAATGTCAAAATGTCAAAAGAAAATAGCAATGTTATTTAATTTGTATTAAGAAGTATTTCGATTTTC
The DNA here is from genome assembly GCA_963583895.1 of Melanophora roralis. Classification (NCBI taxonomy): domain Eukaryota; kingdom Metazoa; phylum Arthropoda; class Insecta; order Diptera; family Rhinophoridae; genus Melanophora; species Melanophora roralis. The sequence goes on from OY757188.1 coordinate 112,352,933, forward strand.
GTCTCAGAACATGTTTAAAACAAATATATATATATATGTATGTATATATGTATATATACATATGTATTCACATATTTTTGGCCTTTGGAGAGAGCTGTCGACAAACTAAATGGTAAATAAATAAATCTATATACATATAAACATAATTAAAAAATTCTCCCATTTAATTTCTTAAAGCCTAAACTAGAAATTTACGAAACTACATCGAATCATATCCTTCTTCTAGTACAATACGCTGTCATATTGTTCCAACTTTTTGTCCAACTTCAGAGCTTGCTTTCTCTGAATGATATTGACAAAAATAATCTAAAAAAAATAAGCAGCAGGGAAGGTCTAAATAAAAAAAATTCCATTTTTGGTACCCAAAACTGCACTGAATAAAAAATGTTTGTCATTTTATTTTGTAAAATTTTTTAAGTACTGCATGAACCCTTACAAAGCAACATATTTTTACAAAAGAACAGACATTTTGGGGTACATGCAGTTGTGCTATTTTAAAATATTTTTTTTACTTTTACAAAAACAAAATAATTTTTTTCAAACGTCAAGAAGTCTGATTAAAGAACATAAATTTTGTTCTCTTCATTAAAAGGCAGAATGTAACTCTTTGATTATTTTAAGAGGCAAGTATGTAGCATTTTTTAATTGGCTCAAGACAACATTCTCAGAAAAGAATTTGTGACCCCAAAAAACAACGTTGTGCCTTTTTTAAAAAAGAACAAAAAGAGGGGCATCGGGCAGCATTAATGTAACGCTTCTGAAGAAAGCGGAATTAAATTAACCGAACTTTCCACAATTTATAATTTAGCTGAACGGCGCTCTTTATAACTGGCGTAAATATCTAATATAATATTTATCAGTTTTTATTATACACTTCACATATGTAAGCATATGTATAAGCGTATTTTATGTACATAAGTTTGTCATTCCGTTTGTAATTTTTTAATATCTTTCTGTACATATTTTCTTGACCCTTATAGATAGGGAAGTCGACTTAGCTTTGACCGTCTGTTCGTCTGTTCGTGATATGGTTGAAAACAACATTTTAAAGCTCCCCGGCGTCGCATCACCCCGTAAGTACCAAAGTAGAAATATCTGCGAGAAATTCGCCATTGAAATCCAGAAAATCGCCCGATAACTGACCGGCATGTAATCCAAAAATTAAAACTACCTCTGCAATGTAAGACCGACAATATTTTTGTGAAACATAATTACCTTCTATCTTCAGCCCCTAAAATGTTTGCGACACAAAACTTCCTCAGAGTCGCCCTAGGTGAATAAAATGTATCACAGACCCCCATTAGTTTTCGCTCCCAAACATATTCATAAAAAAAAATTATGGAAAAACGCCCATAACTTCCCCAGATTCGGCCTTAAAGAAATAGAGTACACGACCGACCTCCATTATTTTCCCCACCCAAACATATTCCTAGAACATATCCTTAACGGCCTCGCCTAATGGGGCTCCCATACAAAGTTTGGGAAATTGTAATTAATCCCCCCACTACAGCTTCCTAGGTGCACGTTGATAGGTCAAATGCAGGACTGACACCAGCTCATTTTTCCTTGCAGACTTCTTCCTAGAACATACCTACCCCCTATCCTCTCCCCCTAAGGGGATTACCATACAAAATTTGAAAAATATGGCACGACCCTTATAAAAAAGTTAGAAATATATTATGAATAAAAAAAATTAATAAAATTAAAAAAAAGACGTTCGGGGCTCCGAAAGGCTTATGTAAAGGGTATATAAGATTCTGCACAGCCGAAAATAGCGTTCTTACTTGTTATATTTTAAAAAATATGTTTGTATATATACATATATACAATTATATATACATAAATAAACAGACATAATTGAGCCATTTATATTCCAGAAAGCTTTTTTATGAAGGGTATGTCAAAAAATGAACCGGCCATTACCAAAAACAATGGGCTTCGTGCCAAATTTTATGAAAATATCTTTTAACATGCCACCTGTAACGTGTTCACAAGAGTACATAGACAACCAGCCAGACGGACATGCTTAAATCGGCTCAGGAGTAAGTGATTCTAAGTCCATCGGTACACAGAAAAAACTGAGTTGTAGAATAAGTAACAAATTTTAGAGAATCAGTAAATATTTTGTCTGGCTGAGGACCTACAACGAAAGTTGTAAATTTAGACAAACAATTTTGCAAGAATTTTAGTTTCTGTTAAAAAATTTTGCTGAGCTGGTTAAATATTTTATTTGTCTAGGCGAAAATTTTGTTTGATTTAAAAATCAAATAAAAATATTAATAGAGACTATTAAATAAATTGACTAAAAAAATAAATTATTTTGAACCAGAATTTGTTTGAAAAAATTTTTTTGTAGTTTTTTGTGTGTATACTTAAAGGTGGGTCTCAGATCATTACTTTTGAGCATAATAAATTTCTGCACAAATGCATTATACCCCTTCCACGTATGTTGTGTGGGTATAAAAACTTAATAAATGTTGCCTGTCAACTTTCCAAACGAAATAACCAATGTTCCACAATTTTTTTCGTAAAATTAAGCTGAGTTGCAGCCTTTAGTTTAAAATTTTTATAACGTGTATGTATTATATACTTACTTTGATTTTTCAAAACGTAGAAAACAATATACATACACTTATGTATATTTGTATATGAATATCTATGTATTTGCATTTGACTACAAACATGTATACATACGTATGTATATACAAACAAACATATTCAGATGTGTATAACAGAATTTTTAATCTTTATTTGTATTTTTATCACAAATTATGTACAATTTAAAAAAAGTTATAATATTTTATTTTAATTTTTTTTTTTAATTTACAGCTAAATTACATTATAAACATTAAGAATTATTATCACAGGTAATATGTATTTATTTAAATAAATATGTATAAATAATATCTACAGATTAAGGAAATTTAAAATTTAAACACATACATACATACTTATATTTATGTAGCTATTGATGTGTGTGCAGACATTTAAGGCACACATATTTATACATACTTATGTATGTATGTATGAACCCAGTTATCATTTGGAAGATTTCTAAAATGAGTAGTGCAGCTTTGTAAGTATGTTATTTCAGATGGTAGCAGTTTAATAGATTTTTGTGAAAATATTATATGTACATAGTTTTTAACGATTTCTTATTTCTAAATTTTTTCTTTTACCTAATACATAATATTATTTATATGTAAAATTATTTTCTATTAAATAAAAGTTTTCTTTGTTGTAATGCCCTTAAACTTGTTTGCTCAAAAAGTGATTTTATACATCCAAAAAATGTTTTCATAAATATCTATGATTAAATTTGATAACGTTTTTAAATCAATCATACTATACCCTACACCACAGTTTACTTTATAAAAGGAAACATCGTCAGGTAAAGGAGACTTTCCTAAATATAGTTAACTTAATTTTCGGGTAAATGATTACTCCATTACTGAAGTAATAATCCAAAATGCTTAGACCGGGAGAAAAGAAATAATGGGCAAATCATTTTTGAATTTATTGCAACATTTAATGGCTTATTATCATAAATTTGCAAAAAAAAAATTCAAAAGACAGGATAATATTTAAGACAGTTATAGCCAAAAAAAAAATGCTTATTCCAAGAAGAAATATGTTTGGGAACTATTTTAAAAAAATGGATCGTTTATACCTATTAAGTTAACCTTAGTTAATTGATCATATAACGACAAAAATATGTGCAAAATTATGTGAAAATAGAGATTTATTTGAGGCAGGTATATCCGAAAGTGCTTTTCTATGGGACTATGAAAAAAATTAACCGATCAGAACTGCTTTCAATAGAGTTTGTTGTTATATCTGAAAGTGTTTTTCTATGGGACTATGAAAAAAATGGACCGATCAGACCTGCTTGCAATAGAGTTTGTTTCTATGCAAAAAATGCGACCTGAACCATTCTTACAAGAATACATGGACACCCAGCCTGACGAACGGAGGGACATGATTTAATCGACCTAGAAGCTAGCTCTGAGTCGATCGGTAAAATTTCGAACTTTCAATATACAATTCTTTCTTTTTGTTAAACTATTTCAAAAAAAAATATTATTTTACAAATTTATACACAATCTGTTCTTTTGAGATTGAGTTCCAATATTTTAGATTTTTATACCCTTCAAATAGTAATAAGAGTTTATATCACTTTATCATTACATTTAAAGTTTCTACAATATTCACTTGCAACCCTATAAAGCATATATTTTCTGGATCCTTATAGATAGGGAAGTCGATATTCCCACGTCCGTCTGTTAAAATCAAGTTGCCGGAGCCAAATAAAGTCGCAGAGAAAGTGTTTTGATATTAAACTGTTAGAAATCTGCCTGGTACAGTCGCTATTCAAAATCAGTAAGATTGGTTTACAACGGACTGAGGTATAAATAAAAACCGCAAAAAACCCATTTTTTAGGGCAAAATCCGTGCATATATCCCTATATATCTCAATAAATACAGCCACTGCTGCCACAAATCTTAGCACGGATACTTCCAAAGGGGGCCTAAATTAAGAAAAAAATGTTTTTGGCATAGGAGCAGAGAAAGTGGTTTCCCCACTACAATTAAACAAATTTTGTAAAATATTTCATGAGCTAATTCTGAGACACCTTAACCGCTGTCGTTTTCAAACCTGCTACAAATTATTTCTAGTATGTTTAGGGTGACCATTAATTTCTGATTCAAAATCAATACGCTTTTTGGCATTTTTTGTAGTTGTAATATTCTTTTTATTGTTTTTTTTCTTTTGGTCTTTGATATATTGTTTCTCAATGTTTTGTCCTATTTTAAGTTAATAATTATTTATTATTTATGAAATTAGCTCATTTTAGTGTTGGTCTTAAAATGGCAGAACGCTTTTGGTCCTTCAAACATTATTTAGCAATGCAGGACAATCTTTTTTTACACTTGTATCAAAAAAAAATTGTAACATTTTTACACTGGTTGACTCTTTTAATTATTTCAAATTTTTTTCATAAAAAATATTGTGTTAAATTTCTAAACAATATTTTTTTTTGAAAAAATAACTTTCAAAAAAAAAAAAAAGGAACAGCTGTTAATTAAGTAAAGATTAGATGCTTATTAGAGTTTCGGGCAATTTTTAGCATCTGGAAAAATAAATAGATGTGCTGAAAATTAATAATTTCTTGTACGTCAGCAACGTAAAATACTAACTAGCTTGAAAATCAGTACAATCTGTACTTTTTTTCAAAAATTAATACAATTTAGTACACAATTCAGTACACAATGTATATGAAAAATCAGTTCATGTACTGATGAAATCAGTACGAATGGTCACCCTAAGTATGTTACGTACATTCAAGAAAAAAATTGGTTGCTTAGAAGCAGGAGGATCGGTAGACCACATACAAGTTAACAATTTTTAAAAACTTTTGATACGCTTAGTATATCTTGCAAACTATTATCGCTATGGACTTAGAATTTCCAACAAAAAAAAATATGTAGCCACAAACTGAGCGACAGGTCAACTCTATTATGCATTTTTCGTTTCGCTACTAATCGTCGTTTTGAATATGTATTAATCAGAAAAAAGTTTTCTAAACGTATGAGAGTGATGTTATTATCGAACGTCCTGTTCAAGCTAAATACTACATTCACTGTTTTTTTAATAGAGTTACTATTTAATTGTATATGAATGATTCTAAGATTAGCGGCCAATTTTCTGCCCCTGTTTATTTCAACAGGGAAAAGTAATATATTTCACTTTCTTTAATACTTTGAAAAAATTGTTCTGTTCTGAAAAAAATTACCTACCAAAGTCTACCCTGGATGTCTCCAGCCTAACTTCAACTCAAATATAATATCAACATTTGCAACAAATATGATGTAAAAAATTTAAACAAAATTACTGTAGGATAAAACAAAAATGTGATCTCTTTCTTCTGTAAGAGTGAATGTTGTTATAATTTAATATATTTATGAATGTTTATGTTTTGTCCCTAAAAATACTCGTCAATCCCCTGTAAATCTTTAATGCGTCAAAACTCAAAGATCGTCAATGGTTTTTTAATATGCAATTGCTTAAATATATAAGAACATTATATTTAATGCATTCACATGAAGTAGGAATTTCATCAACTATATTAACGAAATGAATACAGTCGCGTTGTGTCCTACCGAATTAGCGATTACACTTTATTCGTCATTCACCTGTGTCGCTTTAAAACAACTAAATTTAATATATTTCAACATTTTGCTTGTTTTTTGAGTTAATCGCCCATGTTCTGACAATCGCATTTCGCAAAATATTGACGATGCGATTTGAAATCGCATAACAGGTGTTCTGAAGTTCACAATCGCAAGAAAGTTTGCGACTTCAAATCGCAAGAGGTTGATGAGGTGAACCGATGTTTTTTGCCCAAACTAGGTTAAAAACAGCCAATCAAACTATGCATAATTATAATATATGGGGATTTTGTTATAATTTTCACAATTTGTTTTATTTTTTGTAAACAGTCTCAATAAAAATTAAATTTTAAAAAACTGTTAGTTATGTACAACTTCATTTTTCAGTTGCTTACTTTTTTTTATGTATGAACTTTATTGGAAAACAAGAAAGAAAAAATGTTGTTGCAGAAATATGTACAATTTGTTATATATTCCTTGGTTTTTTGTTTTGTATTTTTAAAAGAAACATGTTTTTATTTTCGAATACATCATCGAAAAAAAACAAAACGCAAAAAAAAACGCGTGAACTACAGAACATGCAAAAAAAATTTTTGCGATTTACAAATCGCATGTGATTTGACAATCGCGTGAGAGTCAGAACATGGGCGAATATCAACTATGAATTCATGCTAATTTCTTAAAAGTTGAATTTACATTTTAATTAAAGGGGGTTTTTATGTATTTCTTATTTCCCTGACAATAAAATGGCGATATACGAAGCAAATATTTTTATTGATATATTGGCCAGCTAAAAATTCCGAACTCTTTTCGGCTAAAAATTTTTTTCTTTTTGACGACTTGCTGATTAAACGTAAAAGGCTAATTAAATATGATGTTTAGATTTTTTTAATGTTTTTTTTTTTTATTTACAGTTTCTACGTGTTTTGTTAGGAAAATGTAGGTGAAAACATTATAATAATAAGAAATATTAAAATACACCGGATTTTTTAAGCTTATGTCTGTTTGTTTATAAATAAATGACTACCAAATTTCTCTCCTAATGTTAAGAACTATTTAGCCAAATTTATCACAGTTAGCCCAAAATAAGAAACTTGCTAAAAAGAACAGCCCTTCGAGGGATTTTGTTTTCAAAATCGATCCAAAAATAGAAAATTTTTAAAAAATTTACTTTTATAAAATTTAAAGCAGATATCGACTATGTTTTTTGAGATTTACCATCAAATCCATTTAACTTGTATGGGAGGTATTACGACCACTTGGAGAAAAAAAATAATAAAATATAGCCTATGTCCGTTCCGGAAGTAAAAAAAATAACATTTTTCATAATTCCGGAGAAAAATCAATACATACAAAAAACTTTTCCTCTTTATTATATTAGTATAGATTTAGTCTTAAAATTACATATTTTATTAAATTTCGTTTTAGTATGATGAAACTAGAATTTTTCTATTAATGTTAATTGAATAAAACTTTAACTTAGTGGTAAGAGTATATATCAGTTTGATATTTCGTTTGTAATATTTTTTAATATCCATTTGCGGCCCCATAAAGTGTATGTATATATTCTGGATCCTTAAAAATAAGGAAGTCGATACAATTGCTCAAATGTTGTCAGTTTTTTGTTTTGAAAACTATGATAGCTATGTACTTTAAGCCCACCACACTTGCCCAGATAAGGTGACTGGATAAACAAAAAGACCAATGTAAAGGGTATTTTAGAGTCATCACAGCGGAATATAGCGCTCTTACTTGTTTTCTAAAATTGTAATGGAATATATAATTTTAATTAAACGATTTTAAATTGCAAAGAAAAATTGCATATTCAATTGCTTTTTTCTAAATTGAAGTAAAAAATCTCCTCTTCAATTGTTTTATTTAAAAATTTAAATAAAAGATCTTATTTTTAATTGATATTTTCTCAATCATTGCTGGAAATGGTGTAGTTACCAAGCATTGACTAAGGACCTCATTACTTTGTCAACTTTAAAATGATAAGAACCTATTACAAAAACTAAAAAAAAATACTAGGATTATCGTTACCATTTCACACACACAAAAAGTAAATTAAACAAATTTTATTTGTTAAAACAAACAAATGAGAGCGTTGAATTTCTGTGGTTCTGAAAAAAGTTTAAGCATCGAAAAAACATTTAACATTGATGTTTTTCATTAAAAACATGGATATTTTTAAGAACGATATTGCATTGTTACTCGTATTCCTCTATGAAAAATATTCTTATTATCATTTTCACATTACAAAATGTTGGTATGTTATATTTTTGAAAACCGTATTAAATAAAATCATTTTTTTCAAATTAAATGACATTGTTAAAAATTTATGGCCCATAAGGCAACTCTTTCTATAACAATGTGAACGGCGTTACTATTTTTCTTGTAAACTTTGTAGTATTGTTCATTCCTTTTTTTATGTCAATTAGATTCAAAACATATTTTTGTAATCCAGAATATTCTTAATAAAGAATTTTTTCTTTTTCAATCAAACTAAGTTTTAAACAGACCTTTCCCTTAAAAGATACGCGCTTAACTTTATTTACTACCCTTCATTTAATTCGAGTTATATACGAATTTTAAAACTCAATGTTCTGAAAAAGAATTCTTAAAAACTTTAAGCAAAATTTTTAAATCTTATGGTGTTTTCCATTCTAAAAAAAAATGTTACAATAAGTATGTGTAATATTTTTATCAGTTTACACCCACACTCATAAAGTTGTCCATTTTTTTTGTTTCAATGGAACAGAAAAATGTCTTGATTTTATTAAAAACTGCACTCTGTGTTAAAAACTCGTCTGCATAAAAAAGTATTTACGTACATAACACAGCTGTAAAAAGTGGTACTTTGTTACACTGCAATATAATTGGGGGTAAGATATGTTACACTCTTGCCAGTTATTTGTGCAACATGTTCAGAAAGGAAAACGATAACTGTTTTCACTCTTGCATGTATTTTTAGAATGGAGCATAAACCCGCTCGAATGGTAGCATTAATGTAACATTTTTGCCAGAAAGGAAAACACCACAAACGATGTGCGAACAAAGTTTTGTTTAATGGCAAAACAAAATTATGGCTCGTCAAGACACTAAGTAATAGTTGCCTAAGCTTGAAAAATATATAACCCTGCAAAAAAAATTACAAATTAATAATAAATTACGAATTTATTGCTACGGACAAGGCACTATTTTCAAAATAATGTTATTTTTGTAGTTTAAATATTAAATTTATTTTAACCATTTCCTTTGAAACCTTTCTGTGTTTTATTACCTGTTGTGTATTCGTGTTTGCTTTTTTTAATAAGTTAATTCAACCGAAGTTAAGGAAAAAATTGAAATATGAGTGCCTTTTTGTCCGTATTACGATTTTCTTTTTGTCATTAATATTTCCAAAATTTAAGCCATCGTGTACGGAGAATCATCACCATTATCCAAACTATCGAAAGATGGGTTAATACGTTTCTCTTTTTGACGACGATTGCAGAACCACACTCTTACAACCTCTTTTTCCATACACAATCGATCAGCCAATTGAGTAATTTCTTCACTAGTAGGTTTTTGATTTAACATAAAGGACTTTTCGAGAGCTCCACGTATAGAGGTTTCAATAGACGTTCTCTTCTTGCGGCGACGACCCATGATTTCAGGTGTTGTGACTGTGGTCTGAAGTGCAGCGGGATCAAAAATACTAGAAAAAAAATATTAAATATGTATTAACACTTGATAAAATCAGGTACAAAATAATGCTGTTATTGTGCAACAATACACATTTATTAATAAAATGTCCTCTTATTTCTTATTTTGCGGAGTTTAAAACAGAAAAACCTAATTATTTAAGTAACTGATATTTTCCAACAATTTTTAAAATCAGTAATAATATGATATGATCAAGTTAACTTACGAGCAACATTGGAACTTATAATTCAGCTAAATAACTTGGGAAACTATTTCTTATGGGTGAGGTAGAAGATGCTGAATACCAAGTAACGGTCCTGATTGGTTTTATTATGGTGAGGCCCAAATAAATCTTGGTCTCTCATTCATTTCAACTGTGGACATTGTCCTGCCGCGGTGTCACCTACAAAAGCTTCCTTTAAACCCCATTAAAGGTAGTTAGCTAAAATGTTCCGTCCGTTTTCATTTTCTAAGAACTTACCTCCTTTGAAAAAAAAAGAGCAATGAATTGAGCCCCTAATGTTGACGATATCCGCAAACGCTTTTAGGTCCCCAATTTACAAAACTGCACCTTGAAAGTTTGTACTCTGTATAGGGTAGGCGAAATATACAAACTGGCGTAAGAACATGAAAAGAACAAGTCCGATATTACCGCCTTACAGGAAGTGTGTGCGTTCTAGGTGATTTTAATTCAAAAATAGAGGAATAAAACCCTTGGTTTGTATGAACCCTGTGTCCTGTATACACAAAAATGCATTATTGTTTTTGGGTATAAAAAACCTTTCAAATGCATGTTTTGTAGTGTATTTTTATACCCTTCACATAGTGATAAGGGTATATATCAGTTTGTCATTCCGTTTGTAATTTTTTTATTATTCATTTGCGACCCCATAAAGTATATATATTCTGGATCCTTAGAGATAGCGAAGTTGATATAGCCATGTCCGTCTGTTGAAATCACGTTTCCGGATTTAAATAAAAATATACAGACCAGTTAATGGTGTCAAACTATTAGAAAAATCCTGGAGACAATCGCTATTTAAAATCAGCAAAATCGGTTCACTATTGATCGAGATATAAGCGAAAACCCAAAGTAACCCATTTTTTTTAGGACAAAATCCGTGCATATATCCCTATATATCTCAGTAAGTATAGTCGCTCTTGCCAAAAAACTTGGCGCGAATACTCCTAAAGAACCTAAATAATGGAAAAAGTTTTTTTAGATAGGACCAGGGGAAGGGTTATTTTTCCTACAATTGCACAAATTTGGTGAAATATTTTATGCGCTATATCTCATAAACTATAACACCTATAAACTTAAAATGTTCTACAAAAAGTAATTGTACGCTAAGACCTACACTTTAAAGGAAACATTTTTTGAGTGGGGGCAAAAAAAGGGGTAGCTCCCATACAAATTGACGATTTTTATGAAATATTCGATACGCTATATCTCGGAAACTATAACAGATATCGAAATCAAATGTTCTACAAACTGTAATTGGGCTACAGGGCCTTCGCTTCAAAGAAAAAATTTTTTAAGTGGGGGGCAAAAAAAGGGGTAGCTCCCACACAAATTAACGATTTTTATGAAATATTCGATACGCCATATCTCGGAAACTATAACAGATATGGAAATGAAATGTTCTACAAAAAGTAATTGGGCAACAAGGCCTACGCTTTAAAGAAAAAAATTTTTGGGTGGGGGGTGAAGAAGGGGTAGCTCCCATACAAATGAACAATTTTTTTAAAATCTTCGATACGCTACTTCTGGAAAACTATACGGCTATTGACTTCGAATATTCTACAATAAGTAATAATCAAATAATTCATACATTTTGGAGAAAAAGTTGGAGAAGAGCAGGGGGACTAGAACATTTAACAAGTTTTATAAACCTTTAAATATGAATAATGTCGAAAACTTTTAAAACTCTCGACCTCAAAACTTCTTCATCTATTTCTATTATTCATACGAACGTTAAAATTTTGTATATTTTTCTATGGACTTTAAAACTCGCACAAGGTTTTTTATTATATTATTTGCAGTACAAAAGTACTCGGATGGGTATATTTAAAGACCTATGTGAAGGGTATATAAGATTCGGCACAGCCAAATAAAGCGCTCTTACTTGTTTTAGTTCATTTCGCACACGTCACAAAAAACAGTCACAACTTAAAATTCGTCAGAATCATGTCTTTTTTTTAAAAACAGTTCTTAGATTAAGTCTTTAACTAACACGGGCATTTTGTGTGCATTTATGGAAGCTCTACTCATAAACTACTTTTTTTACTGTTGAACTTAATTTAGTTGTGCAACTTGAACCAGTTTTTTAAGCTAAAAAGAAGACTTTCACGAAAAGTAATAATTTTGAGTTGTGATTGCTTTTTAAGTATGGGTGTAACTTCAAGTGCGGAAGGAACAATAGGCTACTCTTTTTTGGAAATTTCTAATTTCACTTCCACAATACACGCATTTGTGTCGGAGGGTAAGGTTATTGAATGTCTTGCCAATTAAATCATAACCGTGCAGATAAAAGTGTCGTAATTTGCTTAAAAAATCATTGGAACCATGACGAAATTTCTAAACTGGTATATACAAATAAGTCATTGTTGTTACTCTTACCGCCCGTGTAAGAAACTAGATACTCTGATGGCAAGGAAAATTGGTCGCACCTATTCCCATTTAAGTTTACTTTAATACTTTGTGGGCAAATAAACTTTTGGAATAAGTATCGATTTGTAGGACAGTGAATCCAAACACCAAAAGATAGCTGTGTCAATGTTCTTTGTATTCCTGGAGAAGTTAATTAATTATAATAATAATAAACATAATAATAATAATAATAATAATAATCATAATAATAATAATAATAATAATAATAATAATAATAATAATAATAATAATAATAATAATAATAATAATAACAAAATACGATTGACCTTAACCTAAGCTTAGGTTGAAAGAAGGTGACCTCACAAGAGGGTATCGACGCCAGTGGTTGGTTTGTTGTGCGCTTCTAGTAAAGGTAAAATAATCTTGAGGGAGAAGTAAACCACATATCAAGCTTAACATAATAATACAAGTAAAAAAGAGAACATTTAGAAATTATGATCACGAGTACATAATGTACATACATATGTATTTACTTAAAATACGATTGACCTTAACCTAAGCTTAGGTTGAAAGAAGGTGACCTCACAAGAGGGTATCGACGCCAGTGGTTGGTTTGTTGTGCGCTTCTAGTAAAGGTAAAATAATCTTGAGGGAGAAGTAAACCACATATCAAGCTTAACATAATAATATAAGTAAAAAAGAGAACATTTAGAAATTATGATCACGAGTACATAATGTGCATACATATGTATTTACTTAAAATACGATTGACCTTAACCTAAGCTTAGGTTGAAAGAAGGTGACCTCACAAGAGGGTATCGACGCCAGTGGTTGGTTTGTTGTGCGCTTCTAGTAAAGGTAAAATAATCTTGAGGGAGAAGTAAACCACATATCAAGCTTAACATAATAATATAAGTAAAAAAGAGAACATTTAGAAATTATGATCACGAGTACATAATGTGCATACATATGTATTTACTTAAAATACGATTGACCTTAACCTAAGCTTAGGTTGAAAGAAGGTCACCTCACAAGAGGGTATCGACGCCAGTGGTTGGTTTGTTGTGCGCTTCTAGTAAAGGTAAAATAATCTTGAGGGAGAAGTAAACAACATATCAAGCTTAACATAATAATATAAGTAAAAAAGAGAACATTTAGAAATTATGATCACGAGTACATAATGTGCATACATATGTATTTACTTAAAATACGATTGACCTTAACCTAAGCTTAGGTTGAAAGAAGGTCACCTCACAAGAGGGTATCGACGCCAGTGGTTGGTTTGTTGTGCGCTTCTAGTGAAGGTAAAATAATCTTGAGGGAGAAGTAAACCACATATCAAGCTTAACATAATAATATAAGTAAAAAATAGAACATTTAGAAATTATGATCACGAGTACATAATGTACATACATACGTATTTACTTATATGTACACAGAGTTGGGCAAAATACATGCTTTGCTGTATTTGAAAAACAAAATACTTGTTCCGCTTGTACTTCAAATACAAAATACCAAATACTTTCAAGGCGAGTATTTAAAATACAAAATATCAAATACAGTATTTTAGTATCTTTTATTTAATATACAAAATACATTTATAACCATTTTTTAATCAGTAAAACATAAGTTTCCTTTCATGAACACTAGATTTTTAAAAGTTTAATCAGATAAGCAGCCTCTTGTTGGAGAATATATCAATCCTGCCAAAGGAAGCAATCTTACTACAGGTCCTGATTAACACAAACTGGTGTTAAATTTTATAAACAGTTCTCTGTATGTGAAAAACAATTAAATTAAAAGTAAAGTAATATCAAGGCGAATTCCAAAAATTCGCCTCTGCATTTCTTTTGTATACCCTTCACATAGTCATTCCCTATCAGTTTGTCATTCCATTTTCAATTTCTTTGTTATCCATTTGCGACCCGATAAAGTATATATATTCCGGATCCTTTTAGATAGGGTAGTTAATATAGTCAGTCAGTCAGTCAGTCTGTTGAAATCAAATTTTCGGAGTCAAATGAAGTGATACGGACCAGTTATTCGTGTCAAACTATTGGAAATATCCTGGAGACAATCGCTACTTAAAATTAGCAAAATCGGTTAACTATTGACCGAGATATAAACGAAAACTCAAAATAACCCATTTTTTAGGACAAAATCCGTGCATATATCCCTATATATCTCAGTAAATATAGTCATTCTTGCCAAAAAAAACTTGGCACAAATACTCTGAAAATAGGGATCTCAATAAGGGAAAACTCTTTTTCAGATAGGATCAGGGGAAGAGAATTTTTTTTTTCTACAATTGCACAAATTTTGTGAAATATTTCATGCGCCAAATCTTAGAAACTATAACAGCTACCGACTTTAAATGTTTCAAAAATTGTACAACAATACCTACACTTTAGAGAAAAATTTTTTTGGGTGGGGGCAGGAGAAGGTGTAACTCCGATACAAATTAACAATTTTTATAAAATTTCCGATACGCTATATCTCGGAAACTATAACAGTTATCGACTTCTAGCGTTCTACAAAAAGTAATAAGACCTACATTTTGGGGAAAAATATTGGAGAGAGTTAACAACTTTTATTAACCTTTTTATACGAATAATGTCGAAAGCTTTTATAACTCTCGACCTCAAACCTTCTTGATCTATTTCTGTTATTAATACGAACGTTAAGTCTTTGTAAAGTTTTCTATGGACTTTGAAGCTGGCACAAGGTATTTTTATTATATTATTTGCAGTACAAAATAACTCGGCTGGGTATATTAAAAGGCCAATGTGAAGGGTATAAGATTTATAAGATTCGGCACAGCCAAATATAGCGATCTTACTTGTTGTGTTCAAAAGTGTGAATGTTTAAAAAAATTTGAATTTTTATACAAAATTTAATTTTTTTGACATTCACATTTTCAAATATGTATCCGCTGAGCTCTTGATACTACCTGACTGAAGACGAAGACATAAATGAATACAAGACAAAATTTCCATTCTGTTTTTTTTTTTTTTGGAAATTGTAACATTTTTCAATTTTGCTAATGGCAACTTCTTTTATAACAAAAAAAATGTATTTTGATATCATAAGTAATTGAAATATAAAACACTTCAGTGTTAGGTATTTGATACACAAAATACATTAGAAGGTGGTATTTCAAATACAAATGCAAAATACAAATATTTGAAATACTGACCAACCTTGTATGTACACAAGTACTGTTATGTGTAAATGCAGTATTGTTATATAGAAGCGATACATTTATTGTAAAGCCAATCTCAAAAACACGTAGAAATTTTGCAATGATCCTCTACTTCTACGTAATTAATGTATAAGTACCAAATACTTACCCTCCTGTTGCTTGTATTGTTCGATCCGCGTCGTCCAACCATTTCTGTAGCAATGGCTTTAACTTGCACATATTTTTAAAGCTTAAATTTAACGCCTCAAAACGTGATATGGTTGTTTGAGAAAAATCATTTCCATATAGCTTTCCCATAGCCAGGCCTACGTCACCTTGAGTAAACCCCAATTTTATACGTCTCTGCTTAAATGTTTTGGCAAATTGCTCGAGTTCCTCCAAGTCGGTTGTCTCTTCGGGTGACGGCTCTGGAGCTCTAAGAATATTTGATAAATTCTTGTTCATTTGTGGAGTTTGTGAACCTCCGCCTGCGCCGGGTGTATTCGGTGTTAAAATAACACTGACTTTATTTGAGCTACGGCTGTTCGTAGGCGATGGTGTCTGGTGAGGGTTTTGGGGAAAAGGAGTTGTTTCAAGACTGTGCTGAGGGCTGTGATGTATTGGCGTTGAAGTGAGATGGTGTTTTTGATAGTTTGTTACTTGTGCATTTGCTGATTGTGCAGCACCGTCACTGTCGAGCTTTTGCGTTTCTTGTAAGGCTTGCAATTGTTGGGCTGCCTGAGTTAAAGCTTGTCTCTGCAGCAGGAACTGGGCTGTGGCCATTTTTGCAGCAATAGTAGGATCAACGGAAGGTTCCAAGTTTAAGGACCCGCTGCGCAAAATATCTAGATAACTTTGAAATTGCAGTTGCAAAGAGTTTTGCTGTTGCTGTATGGTTTGCTGAAACTGTGTGAAATCATGAAATGACAAACGTCCACCTATAGCTGTTTGAGTAAATAAGGAATTACTTAGGCCCATACTGGCTGCTGCTGCCAGCTGAGCTTGTGACGATGCTATAAACGGCAATGAATTTTTGCTTAGAGGGCATAAATGATGATTCTGTTGCAAATGGTGCTGTTGCTGTTGAAGACTCCCACTCAGAGGTGACTTTGTGCAACTTTTAACCGATTTTACCGATAATGACGGAGATTTTGATAAATGCCAAGAATATTCACTAGTTAAGTTTAAAGCTCTATCCTCTTTCTCCTCGTTCGCTAATTGTTTATCATTTTTTATAAGTTTGGGAGAATAGACTGCTTGCAGTGTAGAAGGTGATAGTTTGGTTGACGGAGGGGGGTTATAGTGATGGTGATAATTAAAAGAATTATAAGCATTTGAATGAAATGCTGCTATCTGTCCTTGTTTGAGAGAGGGACTTGTAACATCTTCATTAGAAACTTCAGGGGATTGAGACCGATTACTAGAGTTCCCAACACTTGACGTATTGTCATCAAAAAAATCTGAAACTAAAAAAAATAATGGATAAATTAGAAATCAATATCAACATATAATAAAACAAGCTCTTTATTTTAACCAAAAAAAGTATTTGAAATAATAATATCACATTCAAATTTGCATAAACTGTTTTTTTACATGTATTTCCCATTCGATAACCACGTGTGTTGTCTTTTCATTACTCTTTAAAATTGTACATAAATATTTGTGTACATATCCTAAATAAGTGGGTTTTTTATTTTTTGTCTTTTATCACCCTATTTGCAATCAATAAGGCAAAAGGTAACAAAACTGTTTGCATAATATCTTCATTTTATTCCCTTCTCTAAACATAAAAAATGAGACTAAAAACAACATAATTTGGTCAATTTCATGCTTTAGTAACTACATACATACATATGTATATAACTTTAAAATATTTACACCCTTTTGTCCACTTTTTTAGTTTGACTGAATGGAATTTTCATGTTTTCTTTTCATTTATTTTTTTTCGGATTGCAAATTTATTTATTTTTTTCCTTACGCTTCGATTAGTTATTTTTCTTGCAAATTTATTATTCATTTATTATTCCTTTAAACGAATAAATTTAACATACAACTGATTCACATTTGTATTCTATGTAAAATAACAAAACCTTTGAATAATTTGCATCTTTTCTAAATTCCACCCTCGTTTCTTCTTAATACAGTCAATTCAAATGTTTTTCTTAATAAACTTCTTCATAAATGCTGTATTTCAAGCAACCCCTTGAAAAAAAATTTATTCATACATTTAAATGTGCAAAAAATATTTTAAAAAAATATAAAGGATTATTTACCAAGTTTTTTTTTAACATCTGAATTCAGTTTACACAGTCGGTCAATGAATGCCTGGCTGGTCACTCGTTTTACGTTTCTATATTTTATATTAACAGTTTCAAACCCAAGACCCTTCTTTTGCCTTTTTTACAACATTCCTTGCTCATAATTGTATGCATCATTGCTTACATACAAATATTTAATATAATTTTGCATATGTTGCTCAATGAAAATCGTTTCTTTTTCTAGCCAATATTTTACCATAAAACATCAATTTTGATGACTTCTTCGATTTCTATGCAATCCTTTGTATGTATATGGGTATATCTGATGAGTATGTAAGTGTGTTTGTTGCTACAAATAAAAATTCTACGTGTGGTACGTGCAGTATTTGTTATTCAGATGATGTGCAAATTTATTTTAATGTTTTTCCTTTATTCAACTTAAATGGAAAATGTTAAAACAAATATACACATACATACATATATACTGCATGTGTACTTATACACACACACACACATCCGCTTTTATAACGGCAACAAAAACAGACATTTGTGCATATAAAACTGCCAATCAATAAGTAAGTATTGATTATATCATTGAGTTAACAGAAGCGTTGAACACAAAATGGAAATATTTGGGGTTGTATTAATTAATATTGGTTTATTTTCGCAGTACATGTCTGAAATAAAATCAAGTCCACATTTAAAACTAACTTTCAAATATGTATTACTTTTCAAAAGGATGACTGGTTTTCGATTGTCGCTTTCTAAATTTAAACTTAAAGTTCCATGAACATGCAAATCATACTTACATATGTATGTATGTATGTATGTACAGACGCGGACACAGTAGAAAAACTTAGGAACTTACAAGCCAGTAAAAGTGGCCGACATCTGTATTATATTCAACAGAAACATTTGCCAAATAGGCAGAATACTTAATGAGTTCTGTTAGATTTCTGATTGCGAAACATATGAAGTGGTTGACAAAAAAAACAGCAGTATAATAAAGAGTTAAATAAAAATCTGTTAAAAAAACAAAATGTTTTTTCCCACAGGTGTTTTTAAACTAAAAATGTTTTTATGCATTTTTTAACAAAAATATGTTAAAAAATTGTTGTGTACATTTTTTAAATTTTATCTTGTTTTTTAAATATTGGTTTATTTATTTATTTATAAAACAATTTATTTTACATCAAGCGCGCTACCATTGCAACTCAGCGTCGCTTTTATTTATAAGAGCAAATGTTAACACAAGAAATTAGCAAAAAAAAAAAAAAAAAAAAAAAGAGCGAACTGGCCGACCAAAACAACAACAAGGCACAAACTCAAACACATTTCTAAAAGAAATCTGTAAGAGATCCGTTCGATTCAATTTCGGTTTTTGGCAGACTTGTCTTCGTCGGTCAGGTTTGCACGCTCGGTTATAAGCATCTCTCAGTACATTTTCAAAAGGCAAAAAAAATTTTTTGTTGAAAACAAACTGTGAAAAGGAAGAATCCTACATTTTTTTATTGGTTTTTATTATGGAAAAAGATCTATCGCTTTTGCAATCTGGTGGGCGACCGCCCAATAGTTCCAAGAAATCGTCAAATGTTAATGCACGCAGCCCTAAGCCAGAAACGAATTTTTTATATAAACCGAAGGAAAAAGAATCTGCTATTAAAAATTCCCAACTGGGAAAGGAATTGGTTAATGCAGTTGTCGCAAATCCATCTTCCTCGCCTCAATTAGAGGGTAAATATCAAAAAACAAATATGTACATATGTATGTACATATATATATCAAGCAACGGTTTAAATTTTTTGGAAAGCATTCAAGTTGCAAATTGTCTGACTGGCGAGCACAATGAAAGCCTACAGGGTCATGAAAATTTTTCAATTTCTTCATTGAAAGATAAATTTCTAACCGTCAACAACAAAAAAAGGAATTTTTCAGGTAACATAAAATTCAATTTGTCTAGCTGTCAATTAAAAAAATTATATAGTGTTGAAGTAGATAACGTTAATCATACAAATAAGTATTCACTTCTAGGGGAATTAAGTATAGACCCGAAAGGCCAGTTAGTGATAATAATCTACCTAATATAAGTAGATAAAATAACGATTCTCATGCAAATGTAAAAAATATCAATTCATATTGCCCTCAAATATTTCCGGAAAACGTTAATGTAAAATCTCTAATTGACCAACTAAATTCTAAAAATATGGAATTTAAATTTAAAAATCAAAATAAATCCTTTTTCAAAGATCATCAGAGCATAAACGTCAAAGAATTGTTTGCAGGGGCCTGACATAAAATTTAAAATTGACAAATTTGGTCCAGATACAATTGACTCTATTTCAAAATTATCGACAGAGTTTTCAAGAAGGCAAAATATTACACTGGTTTGTTCTTGGTAACAGTTAAATTAAAACGTAAAGCGAGTGAGTTGCTCGGTATAAAATATATCTTAAATCAGGTAGTATCATGGGAATGTCCTAAAGTGGGGATATTTTTCAAAAAATTTTACGTGCCCATCTTTTTGTATAAAATTGAATAAAAAGCACGTCCCAGGTAAATGCGCTCTTATCCCTAATGACCACATTTCATCATTCTATGTGAACTGTAATCATAATGGTTATACATCAAGTTATAGGGGTTATATAAGGGCGTTTAAGAAGTACGTTGCTTACAAAAAGCAAGCCAAGCAAGAAGGCAAAATAAGGAATTTAGCAGCTGCTGGCATTGTTGAAACGGCTATAAAGGCTGGTCAATCTGTTTAAAGTGATTAAACTTTTGCTAATTTGTTTAATCAGCTGAGTGAAAGTCCCCCACAAAAGAAACAGGATAAGCCTCCTTTGATTCAGCAGTTTATGAACCTCGTAAAAGACCTTTTTTCGTCTGAACCTCTTACTCTGGAGGATAAAGTTAGGAATTTTATGGAAAACTACAAGTCTATGGCAAAAGATCAAGCAGATAAAATGCTTAAATTTAATAAAAGAAATCCAAGATTTCTATGGTCCGTAATCCCTTAAATTTAATCACTTTTAATGTTGGTTCTCTTGTCCATATAAGAAGGAAAATTGAACTGATCAATTTAACATTGATATTGATTTTCTACAGAAGACGCACTTGCTTTTAGCTTCAAATATATGATTTAATAACTATGAAGTTTCATTAGGTATGGGCAGCGTGACCGTTCGCCGACTAAAGTGGCATTTTTGCAACCTTTGGTCCGGCCTTTACCTTTTTATGCGACTTCGTTAAACTGATACTCTTTTGCGACTTTCTCCCTACTTTTTTCAACCTTTGTTCTTTTTTTGTTACAACAGCTATAAAAACATGGTTTTTAGGTATGTATGCATGCCTGAGTTGTATTACCTTGTCCGGTTTTTACACAAATATATGTATAGCGAAAACAGACGTTTTTTACTGAAACACTTGACGTTTTTAAACTGGTCACTTAAATGTAATCTTGATGAGACAAATTCATGTCTTAGCATATGCCCAACTCAGTGATTCAAAAACCAGCTTAGCAATCCTGGGGTTTTTGTTTGTTTGACGGTTGCTAGAACATTCACTTGTCTCGTCAAGACGTATGCACATTTATGTACTGGCTGGAAACATAGCTTGACAGTGCTAATTTGCAAAACGTGAAAACACGTTTTATTCAAAAAAACAATCATTCTTACACAATGAATAATAAAAAATAATAATAGTAAAACTAATATAAAATTTGGACATGCACATTTTTGAATATCGAGTCAAGGTATAATTGGTACATTTTTTATTAGTAATTTTACACCAACTGCTCTTTTTGTCTTTTTTTTACCCGACGAAGAGGGATCAAAAATGTCAGCAATTCAATTTTAAAATGAAAGAATGTGAATATTGTGTTTTAGTTTCGAGTTAATTTTTGGGGACAGTTCGGTAAATGAATAACTTGAAAATTGATTTCCTAAAACAACGAGAATATACTAAAAAGGGGACAAGAAATAAATGCTTTTGAAAGGTAGAAAAATAAATAAATTTCAAGCAATAAATTTGTTATATTAAAATTGATTTTTTGCAGAAAAACATATGAGGAGCAAATTTGCCGGCAAAAAAAGTGTGACAGACACGTGTTTTTTTAATTGGTTTTTTTACCTACCTGATTGTGAGAGAATTTTTCCAATGAAGACGAAAAAATGTACGGGCTGCTAAGTGCAGAAATATAATTAAAATAAAATTTCTCCTGGGATCTCAACGTTGAATATAGGAAGACATCGTAATTTTATTTTTAGTCAAAATAATAATAAGAAACAGTAAATTAAAGCTTAAAAAATTAGTGCGACTTTGCTTTTTTAAAACGACTATTTTATGCGACATTTTCCGTTTTAAACAACTGTTTGTGCCACTTTTTTAAAATTCTCAGCGGTCACCCTGGATATAGGTATAGCGTTAAAAAAATTTCATATCTTTCCTAATTTATTTATTAAAATAAATGTTTTTAAATAAACAGTAATGCAAAAAAAAACCCTTTGCGGCTCTACTTATTTTCAAAGTAATTGCAACCGTCAAAACATTTGCAGTGGTCTTTCATATCTTTTAAATTTAGCAGGCAGTTATGATGGGCTTATCTTGGGGGTGATTTAAATGCAAAACATTCTTCATTGGGTGATATTAACAACAATTTTAATGACGAAGTCCAGGTGGGTCCTCTCATCTCCGCCAATATCTCCCCCAAAACGCCGACAATCATCAAGTAGCAACAATAAAAATAAACGTGTGGAATTTTCATCTCTTGTTGTTAATAAACAAACAACTGCATCGCCTATAGTTGATCATTGTTATGAAATCAATACAGTGTTTAATAGGGTAACGCCTGAAAATACTTACGCTGAGACTGCTTCAACTAATTTTATCGGAAATATCGAAAATATTCAGACAGGCAATAATTCTCTTTCAATAGTGTATGATACAATCGTTTATAACTTATTTCGAGCTGTGTCTCCAAAAAAAAAACATTATTCGTTTCTAGCTAGCGACACTACGTCTGATGCTGTTAGTTATTACATAAAAAATAAAGTTGGCAAGGATGCTGATGTATCAGTTCAAAAATTTAACTTTACTTGATGCGAATTTTTGGCCAAATAATACTTTCGTTCGAAATTACGTATATAGGACAAGATCGTACAATATCGGTGTTCTTCCTCTACCCGGATCGTCTGTGTCTACTTCTGAACTGCCTCAACAATTGCTCGGAACGTATGCGCAACTACTTGGATTGTCTCCTTCACGGCCTGCATTTTCTGCTTCAAAAAACTAAACATCACTGATTGTTGCATTTCGATTGTTTACCGAAATGTTCGCGGCTTAAAAACAAAAGTATCAGCTTTATACACACAAAAAATTACCTAAGAAAACTTTACTTAAATCAAGCCATAGCGGTGTCAAAAGTACGGTGAGTACGGTTTTTCTTAAATCAAATACGAAATTTCTTACTCCAAGTAATATTTTTCAAGTACGAATTTCTTACTTTTAGCCACAATTAAGCCAAAATAGGATTGATTTAAGTTCGGAACCGTACTTGATGTAAGCCAAAAAAAGATTGATTTAAGCCGTAAACGGGATTAATTCGAAAATGAAATGTCATTTTTTTGACTAATGGAACTTTATTAAAGAAGAAGAATTTTATATTTTATTTTTATTTTATAGATACTTAGAATTTATAATTTAAAAATTTAATTTTTTGTACTTACCGAAGCTGAGATTCGAACCAGGGATTTCTGCACTGCAGTACAAGCGCGTTACCTCTAGGCCACCAAAACACTTTGTTTTCAAATGTAAAATAATAAATTAAAACAACAAGCTTTTTTCTGCTTGATTTGTCGAAGCAATCCGAATAGGCTTGATTTAAGAAAATGTAAGTAAGGATCGTACTTAAAAATTTCAAGAAAAATTTTGGATAAATTCAAGAATAAAATTCTTGGTTTTAGAAAGCGAGTTTTCTTTCTGTGTATATAAAATCAATAAAAGATAATAAGTAAAAAAAATCTGCTCTTACATTACGTCTTGATGAAACGGACACACCCGTCACAAAAATGGGTTTTCTAACATAAAAAATTTATTTTTTTACAAATAAAGTTTTACTTAGATACGATTTTAGTTTAAACCATCATATAAATCAACATAATTAAATCCGTTTTTAGGACAATTTAACACAACACGATCTTAAAGCCATCGTTTTTTGAAATTCAAATTAATAGTGTCACACCAGTCATAGTGGTGATATCGACCAGAAGCCATATTTTTTCATTGTCTAATTAGGATTAAACGTTAAAAAACATATCATCTTTGAAAATGATAGCTCTTTTAAAGATACAAATTTAAAAATGTTCAGTAATAATAAAAAATGTTAGAAAAATGGAAACATCCGTTACAATTGAGTTGCCCCTTTATAGTTTCCTTCCCTATACATTTTAAAATAGTTTTAAGGCAATGGAACTCATATAAAGTATTTCTTTAAGAACTAACCCAGCGAAACTTTTGTGTACCAAATAAGAAACCAAGCAAAATTGGAGATAAAGAAACACAAGTTACCTTTTGGTCGAATAACTAGTTATTTTTATTTGAGTTGTCCTAAAAATTCTCGACCCTCGCTTTCAAATTGGCGTACAAAAATTAACTAAGTATGTAACTAATTACCAAGCAATAACAAAAAATATATATAACATTTAAGGGTTTGAAACCAAATTGTTGTATACATTCAAATATACATACTTAAGTCCCGATGTCGAAGAACCTTTGCAGGGCAGCATTTTAGTACACTTAATTCATCTGGTCTTATAATCTCTATCGCAACAGAAATATTTTCACACTTCAGAGGACATCTGTTAATTGTTTTGTAAAAAACGACTTTTAATCTACCCTGCTATAAACGACCTTTTATAATAGTCTGACAGTAAATTGTTTTATAACGTAAATAAGGTGGTTTGAATTGGCAAGTCCTATACATGCATATGCATTTGTGTAATTGGAAATATTGTAAGTATGTATATTTTGTAACTTAATGTAAAGGAGGTTATTTAAGTAACATAGTACGATATCATAAGTACATAATGTTTACCTCGTCATTCAGTTTTTAATCAAATGACCTAATTTACCTACAGTTTTGATTCATTGTTAATCAAAAGAGTGTTTGTGTTAAAAAGTGAACTAAAAATTCATAGAAAAAGTTTAAAAAAGAACAAACCAAGTAACATATTTACAACCATGCTGGTGTCATAAAAAATGTTGGTGCAAAAAAAAACATTTTTGTGTGTATGTGAATAGAGGGTTTAAATTGTTAATGGTGTTAAGCAATCAATTTTCCTAATCAATAAGTCTTATCATTTAAAATACTATCGTTAACCTAACATATCAATAATTACAAGTACCAGGTACAAGTATTTAAGTTTGTTTAAAAGAATGTTCTGTTTTCCACCTTTGTGCTTTTTTTCTTCTTTTTTTATGTATATCTTAATAAGTACCCAGGTAACATTCGGAAGGTTATTTTAAAAAAATACCCAAACGTAGTCCAAAGAACAAAAACTAAAACAGACTACTTAGCTGTGCTTAATAAAAAGGGTCGATGATGAATCCCGATTACAAAGCGGCAAAAACAAAATGTACAGAGTGTGTGTAATTAAACTTGGCCAAAAGATTCGCATGTAGTGTTCCATATCCCTTCGACAAAACGTGCATTTATCGGGTACTTTAATCGCGCACGAATCTAAAGGTAACTTGAATGTAATTAAAACTGCTTACTGGGTATCCATGTGGGTAGGTAAGTATTTTTTATGTATATCTTAATAAGTACCCAGGTAACATTCGGAAGGTTATTTTAAAAAAATACCCAAACGTAGTCCAAAGAACAAAAACTAAAACAGACTACTTAGCTGTGCTTAATAAAAAGGGTCGATGATGAATCCCGATTACAAAGCGGCAAAAACAAAATGTACAGAGTGTGTGTAATTAAACTTGGCCAAAAGATTCGCATGTAGTGTTCCATATCCCTTCGACAAAACGTGCATTTATCGGGTACTTTAATCGCGCACGAATCTAAAGGTAACTTGAATGTAATTAAAACTGCTTACTGGGTATCCATGTAGGTAGGTAAGTATGCAAGTTTTAAAGCAATAATGTATTTTTTTAGTTCTTATCAACTGATTTGTCATCTATGATAAGGGGGTTTAACAAAAAAAGTTCAGTTTTTGAAAACATATAAATTGGTCCACAATTAAATTTACGGTTGGATGGAGGTATTTAGGTATATTAAAATCACAATATATTTTTAAGGTTATGCGGTGTTTAGTATACAAAGGATATAGCGGCAACGCGTTTGCTTAAAAAGAGGTAAGTACTTCTTAAATTTTTTGTTTATTAGTTTGCATTTACTAGAACTTATAGAAACAAAATAACTCTGCAATAAAATGAATGAAGAAGCCGCCTCCATACCACAAGAAACCGAAATTTATGATTTGTTAAAGAACATTGAAAGCGACAATTAATTATATGTAATGCCACTCATGGAAGGTAACAAGTTAATATATGTATCTATTCTACTTTTACGTATAAAAACAATTTGAATATTTGAACGAGTTTTAATATTGAATTGGGTTTTTTTACGGAACAAAACATTGAATCAGTTTAAATGCTTTAATCGGTATTATTTTGAAAAAATGTTTGAAATTGGAACATTAAATCATATACGCCAACTTGAAAGGGAAGTTCAACTTATTTAAAACTTAACGGTTTGGAGGACGTCAAACAATGCCACCGACCAGGTTCCAGTAAGTGAAAATACAAGTTTTTGTTCTAATAATGAACTGTTTTCTTCAAACTACGTAAGTTTACTCTCCTTTAACCCGAATAACATTTCTAACAAAGCTTTAATTGTCTATTTAAGAATTTAAATCATGTGTTAAAAAACATTTACATTAATTATGAGCTAAAATCATTTTATGATAAGAATGGTCACTTTGAAAACACTGAACAAAATAAACTTACTGGAGCCATCAAGTACGTTTAGACTCTAAGAAACTTCAAAATTTCGTCACTCAAATCCACCAGATTTTTCCGAATAAAGCGGAGAAACTGTACTTTGAGAAACAAAAACACCAAAGAGCCAAAGGCAAACTGTTCAATAGATACCAAAATGTTATGAAAACCTATGCAAAACCTAACACGAAGTCTGCACATTATATGGAGAAAACTATTTCTTTTCTTGGCAAAGGTATATGTGTATCTTAAAACTTACAGTACATTTTAAAATTAAGCCGAATATTAACAATTTATTGCAGAACAAGATTCATCACAGCTAAAGTCCTATCTTAAATATAACTTTCAAGATAAGGATCAAACGTGCCTGCGATGGAAACAGTGTATAGAATACCGTTTAAATGAGTTAATTAATTGCAGTGATCATAATATAGCAAACATTATTAGTAGTTGTCCCCCATACAAACAGTACTTCGAAGCTGAACTTGTTTAATAATTGCTGAAATACTTTTGGTGCATTACCTAATTTTTTCTTTCAGGTCTCTTTAGATTTTAAAACTCTTTCGGAAATCCCGGGAATCCCGCTCTTCAAATAAAGAAAAATTTTCAGGCTGTACAAATAAAAAACTGTTCTTATTTTTAAATAAAAAAATGTATATAAGTAAAAACAAACATATAAAAAAACTTACGAATTCAAAAAAGAACAATAAAAGAGATCAAAGTTAAACTTAATTCAGTCCAGGATACACTTCACCAGGTAATATCAAGGCGCATTCAATACTACGCCCTCTGCATTTACTTTTTGTGTTTGAACGGTGAAATTTAAAAAATAATTAAAAATTTCATACAAAATTATATATTTTAAAAGTACGAATGTCAAATTTATTATAGTCAGCTGGACTCTTGATATTACCTGTTTGAGTGTACCCTAATTGCAAATATGCATAAATTTCAACCACTGTAGAACGACATCAGCGTTGAAGTCGTCGGTAGGCAAAAATTTAATTTTGTTACATATTTCCGCCCGTATTAATAATAATTATATTAGGCTGATTAAGGGATTATTTGACAATTCGCATGGACATCTCTCAAATAAGTCCCTAATAACCATACATTAATTATTTATGAATATGGGGGTTAGAATTCAATGTTTTAAAAACAAAAAATAAGGAAAAAGTAATAAAAATTGTGAATATGTTACAAAAATACTTAAAGTTTGAGGTTTTGTAAGTCCCTGGCTGGATTCCCGCACGAAATTCCCGGAGGAGCGGGAAATGAAAATTGACGAATTTCACAGGAATTTTCAGGACGGGAACTCCCGCGAAAAAACCCTAATATAAACAAATTTCTTTTTGTTGCACAGCGCTAAAAGGTCCGACATTACCAAAGTTCTTTATAACTAAGATAATCAAGAGCTGCCAGATGATCCTTACATTTGATAAACGAAGATGACAAAGTTTTCTTAGCTCGCCATCCAAATGTTTAATATTTTTTTCAATAAACCTATCAAATAAGGAACTTTCCTATCTCTTAAATTAAATGAGCCAAGTCATAAGAGTTCTTTTAGAGAATGACCTTTTAAACCAAATTCTTTAATATTTGATAACATCACTTGATATTAAATGAAATTAAAAATTTAAAAAAAAATTATTTATTTTATTTTTTTTACAGTAAGTTTTAAGTTGGATTTTGTTAGCAGACATTCATATATAGACTTCTCCGTTTCGTAAAAAAAAATTATTTTTCAAATCAAGGTAATTATTAAAATTCACATTACCATATGTTGGTTTTATAAAAATTTTCTAAAATGTTAGGATTTAAAGTGCTTTCACATAAAATGTAAACTCCATACAAAAGTCTTAAATTTTTTTACATGTTTGAATTATTTTTATTAGATGAATAACAAAGATTACATCGGCATCCAGCCAGCCGGATGGACGGACAAGCATCGTTATGTCGACTCATTATTTGATTAATGTTCCTAAGGGTGGATTTTTGACTCCTGTTTAAAATATTAGCACAAACACATTATATCCCCAACACCAATGTCACGTGGATATATTTTTGACATAAAATCATCAAAAATATGATAAAATCATCATTCTGGTAGAGCTGTGTAGCTCATGAACGAACGGGTCAAAATGAACGGATCACCGAATTGAACGAAGTGATCCGGTTATTTTACTGAGCGCTTTTCGTTCAATTGTGTTCCGTTCAATGTTTGTTTCTTCAGGTCTTTTTTATGTCACAATTTCGTTCGTTCAGATGTGTTTTTTATGTTATGTTCTTTTGTTTCAGTTGATTGTTTGTGTATTGATAAGAGTTGCTTTAAAAAGTTTGCGAATGTGCGTACATATTTCTTTTGAGCATCGCTGTGGCACTGCCATAATTTTTTTTAAATTTGGTTTAACAGTCTTTTTCTAAGAAGTTTGATTTATTATAGTGTTTGTGTTTTTATGGATTACTATACACTTTTTACACAATTTTTATATATGGATTATTTAAATTTTATTTCACAAAAAGTTTTTTCTATTTTGAATATCAAAACCACAAGCTATGTCAAAACAAATCTTTAAAAAAACATGTTGCCGTACTGTCGTTCAGAAGTGAACGATTGAACGAACGGGTTAATTTTTGTAAATTGAACGAAACTGAGCGATCACTGAAATGAACGATTTGGCACAGCTCTACATTCTGGCAACGCTAAGTGAAAAAAAAATAAACAGCGATCACCGTTACTGTTTAAAATAACTGTTATTTAAAAATCACGTTCACAGAATCGCTCATCTCTACTGTGAACCCCTGTATATACATATGGGGGATTTCATGTCAAGTGACCCAACTTTTTTTTTCGATTGGAAAGAAATTTGGACCAAAGTAAGTTCTTGCAGAGAGTAGTATAGACACAATTTTTTAACATGATCGGTCAAGAACTCTCTGAGCTAGAGGGGTTTAAAATTTGACGTTTTCGGCAAATAGGTGTTTTTTCTACTACATGTAGTTTGTTACCTTTTGCTTTTAACAAAATTCGTCCCAAATACTTTCGACAGCTTTTTCTTCAATCTTCCAGAAAAAAATATTTTTAAAATTAAAAAAAAAATTTTTTTATTTTTTTTTATAAAATATGTAATTAGAAAAAAAATTTTTTTTTCCAAATATGCCCATTTTTTTTTTTTGCTCAAAAGAAAGCTTAGGTGTTTTGCTTGAAGAACTTGCAGGTCGCTTAGTGGGATGCGAGTGGGATATCTATAAAAATAAATGTTTTGTAACTCAAGGCAGAGGTTTTCCAATTTTCGCGTATATTCTATTTTAATTTTTTTTCCTATTTATGTAAAATTATCTCTTAAGCAAAAAAAATTTATTTTATGCTAAAAAACAAAATAATTTAACCTTTCCGACGGTATGCATTGAAAATGTTAACAAAATGTGTTCAGACATTGCCATATAAAAGTGATTTTATTCCAGGGGCCTACCATTTTGTTGGTAATGCAGTGTCGAGTGTATGAGACTTTATTTAGTACTTGCATACCGTCGGAAAGGTTCAATTATTTTGTTTCTTAGCATAAAATATTTTTTTTTAGCTTAAGAGAAAATTTTACATAAATAGCAAAAAAAATCAAAACAGAATATACGCGAAAATTGGAAAACCTCTGCCTTGAGTTACAAAACATTTATTTTTATAGATATCCCACTCGCATCCCACTAAGCGACCTCCAAGTTCTTCAAGCAAAAGACCTATGCTTCCTTTTGAGCAAAAAAAAAAAAAATTTTTTAAATATTTTATAAAAAAAAAAAAAATTTTTTTTTTTAATTTTAAAAATATTTTTTTTCTGGAAGATTGAAGAAAAAGCTATCGAAAGTATTTGGGACGAAGTTTGTTAAAAGCAAAAGGTAACAAACTATATGTATGAGAAAAAACACCTATTTGCCGAAAACGTCAAATTTTGAACCCCTCTAGCTCAGAGAGTTCTTGACCGATCGTGTTAAAAAATTGTGTCTATGCTACTCTCTGCAAGAACTTACTTTGGTCTAAATTTCTTTCCAATCGAAAGACATCGGTTTTAAAAGTTGGGTCACTTGGCATGAAATCCCCCATATTTATGTGTAAAAACGCAAGACTTTTCCGCACGAAATTACCCTTTTACAATTCTTAAGAGATATTTAGGAAATAGATATGTTATTTTAAGAGTTTATCTAAAATTCACAATTTTTAAAGATGCATTCTTTTATTACTAAACATTTTTCCAAATCTTTTATTTTAAAATAATATTTAAAAGGCTGCCATTGCTTTAAAATATTATTTAAAACCTTTCGTAAAATTCATTTTTAAGGAGCATTTTAAGGTATTGAAGAAAATGACATGAAAGTAAAAAATTATTTGCCGAGATGGCACAATATAAACATTTTATATGTTTGTTTAAAATAAAAGTGAGAGTGTCAAATTTGCCACGTGGTAACGCGGTATTTTTCAGCATCCAATAGTATACAAAAAAAATACGATTGTATCAACTTTTTGATCACTGCTACATATCTTCAGCTGAAATGTTAAACCACGTAACCAACAAAAAAACCCAAATCTATATTTAAAATATTTGAGCAGTTTTCATTGCAAGGCGCATTTAAAAAAATTTATTTAATACGACACAAAATTTCAATAAGAATGCCGGAAAAAATAAAACAATTTACAAAACTGTATTTGTAATTTAGAATGTTTTTGCTTCTCCTGTTAATTTCTGAAAAATTTTGTTACGTGGTTTTGCATTTTAGCTAACGATAACTAGGAAAAAACATATCGCCGGGTGAGTATCGCATTAACATAGGAAAATGAATACCTGTGCACCAAATAACACACTACACGACCATAGTTGCCAAATAATTTTGGACAATATCGTTAAATTCTTGGAAAAAATCCTCCAAAACGTCAAAACAAGTTTTTAAAACGGTCAAGGAATCGCCAACATTAAAACAAAAAAGCAAAATTTTATAATATAATTTAAAATTCCAAGTTCAGGTATGTGTACTAATTTTACTCACTCACTTCCCAAGTGGAATAAAGCATATCCGTCCGTCTAGTAATCAAAGTACAGGTTAAAGATACTTGACTTTGCAAAAACAAAAACATTGTCAGTTGCTACAATATACTATGAGACAATTAGATATTTTTTCCTTTTTAATATTAATTAATCAGTCTATTTTTTAAGCTTTACGTCTATTTTTTTTTTTAATTTTTTGTACAATTTTTTCAATATTTCGCCACTCCGTTGTGTGGCATCATCAGGAGGTTATTTCAGTTAATTGTTATATTTGTTATATTGGTTTTAAAATTAGCTTTCGGCTTTTTTATATAACGATTATAATAGGTGTGTTCATTTACAGAAAATTATCACTAATTTTAGATAATTATTACTAGTAAGTGTTCACGTACACAAAAAATTAGCAGCTAGAGAGCCAAAAAAGAGCGCAATGTGTTTAGAAACAAAAAGGTTTCTGATGATTTCTACTAGTAAAAATTTAACTATTAGAAATTATTCAAACAGTATTTCTGTCATTATGTTTTGAAAAAAAAATTTAAGTTTTAAATTTTTATAAGTTTACAATAACAAAAAAATTGCTTGCAAGTTTTGACTATAAAAGTGTTCATTTACTTTTAAATATTTTTGAGAGCAATTTTGAAAATATTTCCTTTTACTCTCTCGTTGCTAGTAACTACTGGAAAGTTATTGAACACAAGTAATATTAACAAATTTTTTATATAAACTTCAAAAATATTTTGAAAAATAAACCAAAAGATTAAAAAAATAGACTTATTAAATAAGACAATTAGATTTGTAATCCAAAAAGCCACAAACGGTATAAAACCCCTTCAACTATTTCTATTTTTAATAGCCAATCTAAACTTCGTTTACTCTTTTTAAGCAAATCTAAAATACTCATTCTTTACTGTAAAATATAATTTTTGTTAATTTAACCGTCAGAGGAAATTTCGCATCCTTTTTTTATTATTTTAGGCAAAATAGAAAAATAAATATTGCGAGGGGAACTTTGTTTTTTATAAAAATTTTGCTTAAATTGATAGTATTTAAAACCTTTATATCTTACTTGCAATTTTTCATGAAAGGAACTCAAACAAACAATTTTTATTCTTAATCAAAACCTGAGTTAAAATATGGCAATATATTTTTTTTCTAAAATATTGTTAACATTATGAATAAATATCCTATCCTATTTGTCGCCAGAATACGAAAAAGCGATTTAATCGCCCTAAGCTCGCAGCGTCACGTTAGTAAATAGCCATCTTTTTAGGATCGTTAAAATGTTCAAACGACGGCATTTATTCTTTACAAACACTTCATAGTTCAACATTAATACAAAGGGTCCAAATTAAGCGGACCCAACTGAGCTGTATCCTTTCCTTCAACGGCTGCCTGTCCTACCTAGTTTAACATAAAATACATATTTACATGATATAATAGTTATATTTTGAAATCGTATAGGTATATGACGAAATTTTCACATTCGTGCATAAAGGTGCAAAATTTGCAAACCTTTATTTTGAAAAATCGTTCATTATTCAAAAGCAATTTTTGGGTCCAAGGATCGTCAATATTACGATAAAACGTCAAACCGTACAATCTGGGAGCAAATTATGTCATTCGATTCGAATAGAAATTCTACTCGATCGATTAAGTTGTCAATGCTTTTGATATAGGAGTTCTAAGTTGAATTATTTAATTTCTATTCGAATCAAATGCTCCCTGGAATCTATGCACACGACGATAGGTATCTTTCCAGTAAACATAATATATATATGGATGATTTTGTAAACTCTACGTAAACGCACTTCCTATCTGCACTAATTTGCAATATGGATAATCAAATTTTTGTTATTTATTAAAATGTACGTGGTATTAAAACTAAACTTCCTAACTTTTTTTTGCAAAGTTTTAATTTTAATCCTCATGTTATTGTCCTGACTGAAACCTGGTTGAATAGTACCTTTTTTAATCCTGAAATACTTTGCGATAACTTTCAAATTTTTCGTCGTGATAGAATTACAAATACAACTGGTGGTGAAGTATTAATAGCCATCTCTAAGCTTTTTTCTATGGAAAAAATCAAAACAGACTTCCCACTTAATATTGAATTCATTGCAGTTGTTTTGAAAGTAAATCACAAAAACATCTACATCACCTGTTCCTACATTCCGCCAAATTCTGATCTAATCATATATAATTATCATATTGAGGCAATTAAATTCGTTATTTCCCAAACTAATCCTGTTGATGCAATTTTGTTTTTGGGGATTTTAACTTACCGTACATCACCTGGGAATTTTTAACCGATTCTTATTATTATTTACCTACTTCAACGGACACCAATGCCGATGAAATTTTTAAAAATATTTCTGAGTTAAACCTTAACCAAATAAATGGAATTCCGAATACTTTTGGAAAATTACTGGATTTAGTTTTTTCTAATAAACTAAATGAATGTACTCTACACCGCACATTTTGCCAATCTAGCCAGACATTAAGCCGAAATTTAAGAAATGTAAAAATTTAAGTCCGCAGCTCGACAAATAACAACATTATGTATGGGATAGTAAATTTTCAAATCTTTTGCTTACAATTTGTCGTTTTGAGGCAGGAAAGTTAAGTAAATTTGCCTTCAATTTATTAGCTTTTGATGTTTTTGAGAGGTTTAGAATAAATTTTTTGTAGCTAATCAAATAAAGATTTAACATTGTTTTTTTTCTGCGAAAGACTTTTTTTATATTTTTATATTTTTTATTTTGAGTTTTATTATAACAAAACTCCTTCGAAATTAAAAAAGGAGGTTTTTTGTTCACTTTTTGATTAAATAACATAAAACCAAAAGGTTTTTGAAAGTGATGGCATTATTTATCCTAAAAATCTTATTCATCACAATGAAACCTGAAATCTCTGCCTTCAGACAAAAAAGAAAGAAAACGTTGCGCATTTTTTTGCGACTTTTGAAAATTTCACGTTTTTTCTGTTTTTTATCATTGTGTGTTTACATATGAGTAAGAAACTTTTTTGTGGGTCATATAACGTTTTGATAATTAATTGTTTTTTAATGTTTTTTATTTAAATTATTACAGGTAAATTGAAAATGATTTTTAACAGGTTAAATTGCGTTTTTCGCTAACATTGCATGTATAAAAAGGAATGTACGAGGCAGTAGTTTTTACCCACCCCTAAACTGGTAATGTATATATTTGCAACAGCTTTCCTAATGACGCTATTTTATGCAACAAAATAAATGAACCTGTCTTAAAAACCTTTAAAAAATTTTTAATCAAAATTATTCCTTAAAGAGAAACGAATCTATGCTTCAAGTACTAATATTTTTGGTATATGTATATACATATATTGTGGTTATTGCACGAAATTGTTTTCAGAACCCTTTTGAAACTGCGACAGTGAAATGGAAAAAGTTTATACAAGATAAGTGTTACTAAAAATAGTACGAGAATGTTAAGATAAATCTGTTGAAGAGAAATTGCGATTTTTAGATAGAAAATTGTGTGAAATTTCAAAATGTCAAGGAGATGGCGACATGTCAGCGGTGAAACAGTGTTTATACAGTTTTAGAAGATTTTTTAATGTACAATGCACAAGATTTTAATACTTGGATCAATTGCCTATTGCAGAAGCGGCTGAGGCACGAAACAAACATTTTTGGATTTACAGGCAGAATTTTTCAAGAAAGCTTACAAAAGTTCAGTGCAACGTAGATATTATAAATAGACTTTTGCTAAGTTCTGACCCACTGATGACTAGCATAAGAACTTGATTTTGAAAAGGATTGGGATTCAGAAGAGGTCTTTGAAGAAACAGACGAAGAAGAACAGTAGCCCTTCTATTCTTAGTGCAAAAAAATATTTTTTTTAATAAATTAGTTTTTGTGTTCATACTTTAAATGAATTGTTACTTCTGTAAATAAGTTATTGTTATATATTAATTACTTATTTTCAGATAAATATAATACATAAAATTACAAAAAAAGCGACAAACCAGCTTAAAAATAAATTTTTTCTAAAAATTAGCATAATCTTTATATAAAAAAATTGTTTGTACAGGGCCGTTTTGAGAGGTGGGATTTGGTGGAATTTCTTCCCCTACCCATAAAAGCTTAAAAATTTTACTTTTATAGTATTTGGGCGTAAGTTATCCATTATTTTTATTATATACATTATTTTTGTAAATTTTACTTTATGCCGCCGCCCAAAAAAGGGGAAGAGGACGACACTGTCCAAGTGTAGATTTTTTTAGCTTTCGCTTACGTTTAAAGTTGCATTTGCCTAACAATAGTATTGAAAACTTAAAAAAAAATAATTTTTCAGAGGTGGTATTAGTTCTTCTAAGGGAAACTTTTCCCCCTTGGTCCGATTTTTGGTATTTTTAATCCTTAAACGCCTATGACTACAATACATGTTTTAGCAAAGTTTCATCAATCTGGGAGAACTCAGTAATTTTTAAGAAGCTTTATTAAAAAAATTAAAAAGTAATGGCCGGCTAGAATGGTAAAATACCCCTATGTGCGCCGTGTTGAACCTGTTACTCTACCTGAGGACCGTTACCATCCTACTGTCGTAATAAGCTTTAACTTAAGCTTAGGTAATCACGTTAAAAACAAAATAAGTTACAATAAAGTTTATTGCTTCAACCGAGCTAATTACTCTGATCTAATTAATCTTCTTTGTAAGACCAACTGGCTGGAACTGCTATCAACACCAAATGGTTCATCGCGCTCTTTTGATGACATGATCGATATTTTTTTCAAAATCCTGTTTTAATGTATGGATGAATGCATCCCTAAATATATTCCGCGTATAAGGTGTGCCCCACCTTGGAACTGCAAGCACCTTTCAACGTTAAAGAATTTAAAAAGCAAACACTTTAGGAAAGACAAAAGCTCTGGATCGTCTTTTTATTACAGTAAATATTTAGTTCTTCGTGCAGAATATAATTTATTAAATGCAGAAACGTACAATAACTA
Organism: Melanophora roralis; assembly: GCA_963583895.1. Classification (NCBI taxonomy): domain Eukaryota; kingdom Metazoa; phylum Arthropoda; class Insecta; order Diptera; family Rhinophoridae; genus Melanophora; species Melanophora roralis. The sequence goes on from OY757188.1 coordinate 112,389,864, forward strand.
TATTCAAAACATAAAACGGAATTTAGTTCAAGACCCAAAGTTTTTATTTAAGTTTGTAAACTCCAAACGCAAGTCGTCTGGGTTTCCAAAAGTCATGAAATATTCGGCAAATGAGTCAAGTCATGAACACATAATTAGTTACATGCTTGCCGACTTCTTTGCTGCTACATACTCGAATGCAGTTTATAGCACTAGTACTGTCTACCCATATAGAATTATAAGTTATCAAAATATTTCTACGTCTGCAATTTCTACCACTCAGATCCTTGATTGCTTAAAAAATTTTATATCATGCTCTTTAAGGGGACCTGACGGCATTCCAAGTTGTGTTTTGTTAAACTGTGCTGCAGCTTTAGCTGTACCCAGAGTTGTGCAAAATACATGCTTTGCTGTACTTAAAATACAAAATACTTGTTCCGCTTGTATTTAAAATACAAAATACCAAATACTTTCAAGTCGAGTATTTCAAATACAAAATACAGTATTTTAGTATCTTTTATTTAAAATACAAAATACATTTATAACCATTAATCATGAACACTAGATTTTTAAAAGTTTAATCTTGTTGAAGAATATATAAATCCTGCTAAAAAAAACAATCTTTCTACATGTCCTGATGAAAACAGATTGGTGTTAATTTTATGAAAACAGTTCTCTGCAAGGCACATTTAACAAGGTTAACCCAAGGCGAATTCAAAAAATTCGCCCTGTGCATTTCCTTTTTGTGTTTGAACGGTAGAATGCCAGAAAAATTAAAAATTTCATATAAAATTATATTTTTATAACGTGAAAATGTCAAATTGATTTTAATCAGCTGGGCTTTTAATATTACCTGGTTGAATGTGCATTAGTTCTCTGTATGTGAAAAACAAATTAAATTAAAAGTAAAGTAATATTTAAGGCGTATTCAATAATTTGCCCTCTGCATTTCTTTTGTATACCCTTCACATAGTGATAAGGGTGTATATCAGTTTGTCATTCCGTTTGAAATTTCTTTATTTTCCATTTGCGACCCCATTAAGTATTAATATTCTGGATTCTTATAGATAGGGAAGTTGATATAGCAATGTCCGTCTGTCAGTCTGTTGAAATCAAGTTTCCGGAGTCAAATAAAGTTATACGGACCAGTTATTGGTGTAAAACTTTTGGAAATATCCTGGAGACAATCGCTATTTAAAATAAGCAAAATCGGTTGACTATTGACCTCGATATAAACGAAAAATCAAAATAACCCACTTTTTAGGACAAAATCCGTGCATATATCCCTATATATCTCAGTGAATATATTCTTACCACAAAACTTGGCACGGATACTCTGAAAATATGGACCTTAAAGGGAAAAAAATTTTTTCAGATAGGATCAGGGGAAGTGTTTTTTTTCTCTGCAATCGCACAAATTTTGTGAAAGATTTCATTCGCTAAATCTTAGAAATTATAACAGCTATCGACCTACACTTTGGAGAAAAAATTTTTTGAGTGGGGCAGGAGAAGGTGCAGCTCCCATACAAATTAACAATTTTTATGAAATTTTCGATACGCTATATCTCGGAAACTATAACAGCTATCGACTTCTAGTGTTCTAACAAAAGTAATTCGATGATAAGACCTACATTTTGGAAAAAAAAGGGTTGAAGAGGAGCAGGGGGACTAGAAGACCCCATTAAATTTAACAACTTTTATTAACCTTTTAATACGAATAATGTCGAAAACTTTTATAACTGTCGACCTCAAATCTTCTTCATCTATTTCTATTATCCATACAAACGTTAAGTCTTTATAAAGTTTTCTATGGACTTTAAGGCTGCCAAAGAGGTGTTTTTATTATATTATTTGCAGTACAAAATAACTCGGCTCGGGTATATTGAAAGACCAATGTGAAGGGAATATAAGATTCGGCATAGACAAATATAGCGATCTTACTTAATTTAATTTTTTTTTGACATTTACATTTCCAAATATCCGCTTAGCTTTTGATATTACCTGAATGAGTGAGCTCTGGAACAGAACGTGCCTTGCTAAGGCGAAGACGTGAATGAGTACGAAGACAAAGTTTCCATTTTTTTTTAATGTAACATTTTTTTTAATTTTTCCAATGACAACTTTTTGTATAACAAAAAAATGTATTTTGCAAAAATGTATTTTGCCATCATAAGTATTTGAAATACAAAACTCTTCAGTATTAGGTATTTGAAATGCAAAATACAAAATACATTAGAAGGTGGTATTTCAAATACAAAATACGTATTTGTTGTTCAAATACAAGTATTTGAAATACTGCCCAACCCTAGATGTACCTTTATCTATAATTTTTAATATTTCCCCAAAATATGGATATTTTCCCGAAATCTGAAAAGAATCATATATTATCCCGCTATTTAAATCCGGAAACAAATCTGTTATAACTAACTACAGAGGTATAGCAAAACTTAGTGATATACCAAAACTCTTTGAAAAATGCTTGATCGATGGTCTTTTTAACCAAATTTCCTGTCTACTGACACCACTTCAACATGAATTTTGGAAAGGATTATCTTCTATGACTAATGTTCTACATTTAACAGCATTCGTGAATAATGGTCACCACGCTGACGCTGTTTACACGGATTTTAGTAAGGCATTTATTGGAAAAACTTGACTTAATGGGATGCACCAGTAATTTCTTAACCTGGCTGAAATCTCATCTTTTATGTAGAACGCAATCTGTCAAATTTAATTCTTGCTTTTCAAGGAAATTTCTTGTAAATTCTGGTGTAAAACAAGGTAGTCACCTCAGCCCGTTATTGTTGTTACTATTTATTTACGAAATGCCTGTGGCAATTGAACATTGTAATATACTGATGTATGCCGATGATGTCAAAATATTTCTGGATGTTAAAGGACCGTCTGATCATATTCTTCTGCAGAAGGACTTAAATAATTTTAGTAATTGGTGTAAATTTAACCTTATGGAATTAAACATAGGAAAATGTTAGCATATGCTATTCTTAGGAGTACGCATTACTTATACCTTATACCTACATACTTGATTATAATGACTTATAGCCTGTTGATGCGATTATGAATTTGGGAATACTTCTAGACAGTAAACTAAGCTTTGTCAAACACATAATGTTGACCGTTAATAAATCCCGGAGCACATTAGCTTCTATTAAGAGGTGGGCGAAAGAATTCAACGATCCCTGTATTAATCTGCGCTTATATACATCCCTTGTGAGACCCATTTTTGAGTTTGGTTCAATTATTAGAGACCTTCAATATAATCTTCACAGCGATAGTATTGAATCCGTTCAAAAACAATTTCTTATTTTTTGTTTAAGAAATAATTATCGTTATTATACTGAGCTCCCTTCATATGTCTTAAGATTAGCTGAGATCAATTTACCAACTTTAAAAGCCAGAGAATCATGCTGAATGTAACGTTCATGGTTAATCTTTTTAATGGTAAAATCTGTTCAGAGGATCAATTGCCTATTGCAGAAGCGGCTGAGGCACGAAACAAACATTTTTGGATTTACAGGCAGAATTTTTCAAGAAAGCTTACAAAAGTTCAGTGCAACGTAGATATTATAAATAGACTTTTGCTAAGTTCTGACCCACTGATGACTAGCATAAGAACTTGATTTTGAAAAGGATTGGGATTCAGAAGAGGTCTTTGAAGAAACAGACGAAGAAGAACAGTAGCCCTTCTATTCTTAGTGCAAAAAAATATTTTTTTTAATAAATTAGTTTTTGTGTTCATACTTTAAATGAATTGTTACTTCTGTAAATAAGTTATTGTTATATATTAATTACTTATTTTCAGATAAATATAATACATAAAATTACAAAAAAAGCGACAAACCAGCTTAAAAATAAATTTTTTCTAAAAATTAGCATAATCTTTATATAAAAAAATTGTTTGTACAGGGCCGTTTTGAGAGGTGGGATTTGGTGGAATTTCTTCCCCTACCCATAAAAGCTTAAAAATTTTACTTTTATAGTATTTGGGCGTAAGTTATCCATTATTTTTATTATATACATTATTTTTGTAAATTTTACTTTATGCCGCCGCCCAAAAAAGGGGAAGAGGACGACACTGTCCAAGTGTAGATTTTTTTAGCTTTCGCTTACGTTTAAAGTTGCATTTGCCTAACAATAGTATTGAAAACTTAAAAAAAAATAATTTTTCAGAGGTGGTATTAGTTCTTCTAAGGGAAACTTTTCCCCCTTGGTCCGATTTTTGGTATTTTTAATCCTTAAACGCCTATGACTACAATACATGTTTTAGCAAAGTTTCATCAATCTGGGAGAACTCAGTAATTTTTAAGAAGCTTTATTAAAAAAATTAAAAAGTAATGGCCGGCTAGAATGGTAAAATACCCCTATGTGCGCCGTGTTGAACCTGTTACTCTACCTGAGGACCGTTACCATCCTACTGTCGTAATAAGCTTTAACTTAAGCTTAGGTAATCACGTTAAAAACAAAATAAGTTACAATAAAGTTTATTGCTTCAACCGAGCTAATTACTCTGATCTAATTAATCTTCTTTGTAAGACCAACTGGCTGGAACTGCTATCAACACCAAATGGTTCATCGCGCTCTTTTGATGACATGATCGATATTTTTTTCAAAATCCTGTTTTAATGTATGGATGAATGCATCCCTAAATATATTCCGCGTATAAGGTGTGCCCCACCTTGGAACTGCAAGCACCTTTCAACGTTAAAGAATTTAAAAAGCAAACACTTTAGGAAAGACAAAAGCTCTGGATCGTCTTTTTATTACAGTAAATATTTAGTTCTTCGTGCAGAATATAATTTATTAAATGCAGAAACGTACAATAACTATATTCAAAACATAAAACGGAATTTAGTTCAAGACCCAAAGTTTTTATTTAAGTTTGTAAACTCCAAACGCAAGTCGTCTGGGTTTCCAAAAGTCATGAAATATTCGGCAAATGAGTCAAGTCATGAACACATAATTAGTTACATGCTTGCCGACTTCTTTGCTGCTACATACTCGAATGCAGTTTATAGCACTAGTACTGTCTACCCATATAGAATTATAAGTTATCAAAATATTTCTACGTCTGCAATTTCTACCACTCAGATCCTTGATTGCTTAAAAAATTTTATATCATGCTCTTTAAGGGGACCTGACGGCATTCCAAGTTGTGTTTTGTTAAACTGTGCTGCAGCTTTAGCTGTACCCAGAGTTGTGCAAAATACATGCTTTGCTGTACTTAAAATACAAAATACTTGTTCCGCTTGTATTTAAAATACAAAATACCAAATACTTTCAAGTCGAGTATTTCAAATACAAAATACAGTATTTTAGTATCTTTTATTTAAAATACAAAATACATTTATAACCATTAATCATGAACACTAGATTTTTAAAAGTTTAATCTTGTTGAAGAATATATAAATCCTGCTAAAAAAAACAATCTTTCTACATGTCCTGATGAAAACAGATTGGTGTTAATTTTATGAAAACAGTTCTCTGCAAGGCACATTTAACAAGGTTAACCCAAGGCGAATTCAAAAAATTCGCCCTGTGCATTTCCTTTTTGTGTTTGAACGGTAGAATGCCAGAAAAATTAAAAATTTCATATAAAATTATATTTTTATAACGTGAAAATGTCAAATTGATTTTAATCAGCTGGGCTTTTAATATTACCTGGTTGAATGTGCATTAGTTCTCTGTATGTGAAAAACAAATTAAATTAAAAGTAAAGTAATATTTAAGGCGTATTCAATAATTTGCCCTCTGCATTTCTTTTGTATACCCTTCACATAGTGATAAGGGTGTATATCAGTTTGTCATTCCGTTTGAAATTTCTTTATTTTCCATTTGCGACCCCATTAAGTATTAATATTCTGGATTCTTATAGATAGGGAAGTTGATATAGCAATGTCCGTCTGTCAGTCTGTTGAAATCAAGTTTCCGGAGTCAAATAAAGTTATACGGACCAGTTATTGGTGTAAAACTTTTGGAAATATCCTGGAGACAATCGCTATTTAAAATAAGCAAAATCGGTTGACTATTGACCTCGATATAAACGAAAAATCAAAATAACCCACTTTTTAGGACAAAATCCGTGCATATATCCCTATATATCTCAGTGAATATATTCTTACCACAAAACTTGGCACGGATACTCTGAAAATATGGACCTTAAAGGGAAAAAAATTTTTTCAGATAGGATCAGGGGAAGTGTTTTTTTTCTCTGCAATCGCACAAATTTTGTGAAAGATTTCATTCGCTAAATCTTAGAAATTATAACAGCTATCGACCTACACTTTGGAGAAAAAATTTTTTGAGTGGGGCAGGAGAAGGTGCAGCTCCCATACAAATTAACAATTTTTATGAAATTTTCGATACGCTATATCTCGGAAACTATAACAGCTATCGACTTCTAGTGTTCTAACAAAAGTAATTCGATGATAAGACCTACATTTTGGAAAAAAAAGGGTTGAAGAGGAGCAGGGGGACTAGAAGACCCCATTAAATTTAACAACTTTTATTAACCTTTTAATACGAATAATGTCGAAAACTTTTATAACTGTCGACCTCAAATCTTCTTCATCTATTTCTATTATCCATACAAACGTTAAGTCTTTATAAAGTTTTCTATGGACTTTAAGGCTGCCAAAGAGGTGTTTTTATTATATTATTTGCAGTACAAAATAACTCGGCTCGGGTATATTGAAAGACCAATGTGAAGGGAATATAAGATTCGGCATAGACAAATATAGCGATCTTACTTAATTTAATTTTTTTTTGACATTTACATTTCCAAATATCCGCTTAGCTTTTGATATTACCTGAATGAGTGAGCTCTGGAACAGAACGTGCCTTGCTAAGGCGAAGACGTGAATGAGTACGAAGACAAAGTTTCCATTTTTTTTTTAATGTAACATTTTTTTTAATTTTTCCAATGACAACTTTTTGTATAACAAAAAAATGTATTTTGCAAAAATGTATTTTGCCATCATAAGTATTTGAAATACAAAACTCTTCAGTATTAGGTATTTGAAATGCAAAATACAAAATACATTAGAAGGTGGTATTTCAAATACAAAATACGTATTTGTTGTTCAAATACAAGTATTTGAAATACTGCCCAACCCTAGATGTACCTTTATCTATAATTTTTAATATTTCCCCAAAATATGGATATTTTCCCGAAATCTGAAAAGAATCATATATTATCCCGCTATTTAAATCCGGAAACAAATCTGTTATAACTAACTACAGAGGTATAGCAAAACTTAGTGATATACCAAAACTCTTTGAAAAATGCTTGATCGATGGTCTTTTTAACCAAATTTCCTGTCTACTGACACCACTTCAACATGAATTTTGGAAAGGATTATCTTCTATGACTAATGTTCTACATTTAACAGCATTCGTGAATAATGGTCACCACGCTGACGCTGTTTACACGGATTTTAGTAAGGCATTTATTGGAAAAACTTGACTTAATGGGATGCACCAGTAATTTCTTAACCTGGCTGAAATCTCATCTTTTATGTAGAACGCAATCTGTCAAATTTAATTCTTGCTTTTCAAGGAAATTTCTTGTAAATTCTGGTGTAAAACAAGGTAGTCACCTCAGCCCGTTATTGTTGTTACTATTTATTTACGAAATGCCTGTGGCAATTGAACATTGTAATATACTGATGTATGCCGATGATGTCAAAATATTTCTGGATGTTAAAGGACCGTCTGATCATATTCTTCTGCAGAAGGACTTAAATAATTTTAGTAATTGGTGTAAATTTAACCTTATGGAATTAAACATAGGAAAATGTTAGCATATGCTATTCTTAGGAGTACGCATTACTTATACCTTATACCTACATACTTGATTATAATGACTTATAGCCTGTTGATGCGATTATGAATTTGGGAATACTTCTAGACAGTAAACTAAGCTTTGTCAAACACATAATGTTGACCGTTAATAAATCCCGGAGCACATTAGCTTCTATTAAGAGGTGGGCGAAAGAATTCAACGATCCCTGTATTAATCTGCGCTTATATACATCCCTTGTGAGACCCATTTTTGAGTTTGGTTCAATTATTAGAGACCTTCAATATAATCTTCACAGCGATAGTATTGAATCCGTTCAAAAACAATTTCTTATTTTTTGTTTAAGAAATAATTATCGTTATTATACTGAGCTCCCTTCATATGTCTTAAGATTAGCTGAGATCAATTTACCAACTTTAAAAGCCAGAGAATCATGCTGAATGTAACGTTCATGGTTAATCTTTTTAATGGTAAAATCTGTTCAGAGTTTTTGCTGAGTAACGTAACTTTCAATTTTCCTCAACGCACATTTCGATCTTTTGATCCGCTGTGTGTAAAAACATATCGTACTAACTTTGCCATGTCAGATCCGTTTCGAAGACTGTGCTGTTGCTTTAACGAAATGTACAACTTAATTGATTTCTCTTTAAACACTGATGTCATTTATTTGATTGTTATTGTACTTGTTTGTTTACTTTGTTTACTATAATTATAAAATTATTAAGTCTGTAAGGATATTATCCATGGACTCATATATATAAATAAATAAGCGAATCGAATATACATACATTAGTACATACATACATATGTAGGTATTTCTTGAATATCTAATTTCAAATGAAACTTTAAAAAAATTTTATTGTAGTACTTACATCGATTGTTCATAACCTGATGGGGATGATGATGGGCCGAAGTTGTTGCATTTAATAAATCACGCCTAAGTGAAATATTATTCTCCGGTGTTGTACGCCATCGGAACTCTGACATAACCATTTTTACCTTAACTTATTTAATAAAAAAAAGTTTGAATAATCTGTGGTGTTTTCAGTTTTATTTTAACCTATGTATTTAAATTTACAAACACCTTGAGAACTTTTGAATTTACTTTTTAATTGATAATTTTGTTTTTTACAGAAGTAAAAATGTTTTTTTGCAAAAAAATTTATGTGACTAAAGTCAATTTAAAAGCAAGCTTTTTTCAACATTTGGCATGTTCACATTTACGTTTCTTTTAAACCTTATTTCCCTTACGGAGATAAAGTTTTACAATACCTTAACATTTTTTAAATTTATTTAATTAAAAATTTTTTTTAATTTACATGAAACATTTTTTACGTTTATAATATGGTTCTTTAGTGTTTAGGGTTTAGTTTTTGATTTCTTAAAGGAATTTTTGCAGATTTTTCGGTAGATTTTCCCTTGTTTGTCTGTGAATTTATTTTCACAAGGGGTGTTTTTTTTGCACATTTCACATCCAATTTGAATTTTAATACACTTTCTGATTTTTTTACTTCCAATCAGGAAAGAAATATTGCTCTTTCCATAGAGAGAGCGTTTTAAAACGAATAAGGGAAACGAACGCGGTAAATGTATTTTTGCTTTTAAATTTGTTTGAATTTAAACAGCCCGCTATAGGTTTATCTTGTTGCACGTAATGTGTCGAACTAACTTTGCACGCTCACATCATGTTTAAAAACCTTTGCCAAACCACAAAACATTAAAAAACTGGTCGTTTTTTCATATAGCAAACATTTCTTCCATATGTAGACAAAAATACATATCGACAAGTAACGGGCCGACTGATTTATACCACTTCATTTTACCTGCTACAATGTTTTTTTTTTTGTTTGGTCTGTGCTGCTTCTGCTGAACAGATAAAACACGTCAAAACCTTTTAAAGCCGGCTTTAAATTTCTTATAGGATTGCAAAGTAGGGGAAATATGCAATCCACATTTAACTCTCTTAAATTAAGAGAGAGACACATATTCTCTCTTACATTCATCTGTAGACAGTGTGGCCATATTAGCTTTTTTCAAGCAAAATTTAGCGTAAACAAAAAACAGTACACACTAGAGGTCTGCGTGACTACACCCAAATGCCGTTTAAACACATTCGTTTGTTTTTCAACAACATAGTGTTTTTCATTCAATGTTAAACAAACTAAATGAATGAACCCACAAGCGAAAGCAAATAATAAAAAACAACTCCAACCGAAAACAAAATATTACCCATACATTCATATAAATAAATACTGAATAGAATGTGTGAGTATTGCTGTATGATTGGTGTTAAAAATTATTATTGAGCGCATTCATTTGTGTTTGCAAATTTGTCGTTATTGTTGATGTTAAACATTCATTAACTCGAAAAAACACCTGAATGTTTTTATAAAAACTCTTACTGTAATGAGACTTTAATATGTTTTTGTATTTTCAAGTGAGTTTTATACACATTCAAAACGAAAACTGTTAAGTGAATGTGTTCTTCTTGTATCATTGAGTGTAACACACAATACATTCTTTTTTGTGTTGATACTGGCTTAACTTTATTTATCTCCCATAGAATGAAAAATGTTTGAATGAATATTGTTTTTGTTGTGTATAGGCAATCAAATCAATATAGTCATGCAGATGTCTAGTACATACATACATACATATGTAGGCACACAAAGTAAATTTATTACATACATGCAGAAAAAGGATTAGATGGAAATCAGGTAAAACTTTGAAAATATATATAATAATCAAAAACAATTGTTCAATCCAACACCTATCGTACATGTTGCAGGTTGTAAACACTATGGCAGTTTATGGTTCAAAAAAAGTTATAATTACAATCTACAACACTCGTTAACATTTGGAAAATGTAAGAGATTTAGCATTTATTTCAAACTATAATAAAAAAAATAATAAACGGGACAACGTTTCCATAATTGTTAAAACAATATTGTTACACAAAACAAGTTCTCATAACATTCTTATCAGTCTTCCTTTCTAAGTTCCAGCAAAAAAAAATTCAAAAATGTTATTAGAGTAGAGAATTAAGTATTTTCCCAGAAGCAGTTGCAAAATTGATTACCACTCGATTCTTTTCGCAAGGCATGAGACTAAAGTAATCTAAACTATTCTTTCATTGAGTTTTAAAACTATTTGTATAACGTGTTTTCAATTTTAATGTTATTTGGAGTGCAATAGGTAATGCAGAAAGAAAAATAACAACCAGAAATATATTATATTATGTGTCAACTTGTTTGTAATTTTTTTAATATCCATCTGCGACCCCATTAAGTATATATTTTCTTGGTCTTTAGGGACAGGGAAGTCGATTAGCGATGTCCTTCTTCCCGTCTCTCTGTATTATGGTTGAAATTTTGGAAGCCTCCCTATGCTGCCTAGACCTGTAAATGGTATCAAACTATCAGAAATATCTGCGAGCAAATCGCTATTGAAATATAGCAAAATCTCCCGATAACTGACCGAGATATAAGCCAAATACCAAGCCTTCACAACTGCCCCGGAGTTGCCCCTACACGGGTGCAATTTAAACCCGACTCTAATTAATTTTTCCTCACAAACATTTTTGTGGAATATCCTTAACCCCTATCTCCAGCGCAATACCCCTACAGCTTCCCCAGAGCAGCTTCTAGTGAAATTAATTGTATCACAGACCCCCATCTCCACCACCTAAGTTGCTCTGAAAAATTTACAAAATGATTTAAAAACGCCCACAACTTCCCACAGTCGGCCTTAGAAAAATAAGGTGTACGACCGATTTCAGTTAGTTTCCCTTTCCAAACATATTTCTAGAATATACTTACCCGCTAGCTCCATCGCCTAAGGGGCTCCCATGCAAAGTTGTCCAGGGTACCCGTGGATAGGTAAAATGTAGGACTGATCCCAACTCATTTCTTCTTGCAAACATTTTTCTAGGGCATACTTACCCGCTATCTCCACCCTCTAAGGGGGTTGCAATAAAAAATTTAATAAATTGTCACCCTAAGAGGGTTAAAATATGTCACCGACCCCTATTTAAAATTTGGAAGCATTCTATGAATAAAAGAAATGGATTAAAATAAAAAATGTTCGGGGTTACGAAAGGCCAATGTGAAGGGTATCTAAGTTTCGGCACAGCCGAATATAGCGCTCTTACTTGTTTTTACTGAGATGTTGTTAATACTAAATTCTTTTCTCAGATGTATTCTATCGCAATCAAATAAAGGGTGTTTGTTTATTGTTGTTGTTTTTTATAACTTGGTCGATAATTTCATGAACACAATTTTTAAACATGATTTCCAGCATATCGTTTGCTAAATTTTAGAAGATGGTTCTATATAAAGTACAAAATATGTGTGCCAAAAAGCATATTTTTGCCAAAATTACTTTAACATATACTTAATCGCATAGGTGTATGGACCTTAATCGGTATGTCGACATATGAGGTAATTCCCATTTAATCGGTATTATTAAAGGTGGAGGTTGGGTTCCTGTAGTGGGAATCAGTAATTTTAACGATGCAAATATTTTTCTATTCAATAACACATTTTACTGCCAAGAATATGGCTGCACTAAGACTTATTGTAAATTGCCTTCTGTTTGTGCTGTGAGTGGGGACCTGCATGTTACGACCAGGTGCGACAAACCAAAAGATGATCATAGGGTGAAGAAATGCAGCAAATGCGGTGGTAACCACACTGCCAACTATGGAGGTTGCCCTGTTTCTAAACTGGGTAGGTGTTCATCTAAGCCGGAAATAGTTTCTTCCCATCCCAGCCGTTTAATATAAAACTATTATTATCACAGCCAACTAAAAGTGAAGTTTCTTATGCCAATTTATTACAGTCTAACCAGCCCAACGCAAGTAAACCTAACCAGCCAACAACACACAAGAGATGTCAACAAATGAACCAACCGGGACCAATTTTAGCCGGCTGGAGAGCGTATTTAAGAATATGGTTAAGAAATTTACGCAAATCATGACGCAAATGAGTGCATAATACAAGAATTGCAAAAAATGCAGTATTTGTCTCAGTACATATTTGTTTCTGGAACGAAATCGGCATCCGCCAACACAAAAACGAACACACAAAATTTTTCAATACACCAAAAAATTTATGTAATGTTGATTTCCAAGACACATATGACAACTGAAAGAACTTTTTAAATAAATAGCTATACTTTTTACGATTCAAAAGATCCCAGGGATAGATCATGTGGTGGCTCGGCTATATTATTTAAATCAAGAATTAACTCAAGTTTTTGGATGGCCTCTTCGAATGCTATATCCAAGCAACAAACATCTGCATTGATAAATTTTTCTGAAAGTGTTTTAATGAATCTTGATACATACATACACACAATTTTTTGATTAACATCAACCTGCACTATGCCACTTTTGGCCGGGCAATCAAATGGTTCCCTGCAGATAAACAGTAGTATAGGCACTGGCATAATAAGAACTAGCATAAGTGGCGTGGGAAGTAATAACAGTACTGGCGGCGGTGGTGGTGGTACACTTAGTTTAACTAGCGGCAATTCAATGGGTCATTGCAATACATTGCACATCCTAACACACAACATCAAAATACAATTACATCAGCGTTGACATCATCGCTTACATCGGGGAATATAACAGCACGCACAGTCCCTACTAACGTCACCGCGTATCCATTCAGCCCACAGTAATTCAAGGACAACAACAATGCAATCGCCACTTTTAGCTAAGAGCACTATATAAGGCAATGGAAATTATGAAACGATACCTTTCTGGTAGTTACCTAAAGATGACATTAAATGTCAAATAATGTGTATTGGTGGGAGTAGTACGTGTACAACAACGTCCTCATTAGAACGTACGACAATTGTTTAAAATGTAGATAAAAGCAGAAAAATATTTTAAAAAATTATTTTAAGGTCTTTTAAAAAAAATAATTTAAAATATTGAATCGTAGTATAAAAAAATAAATAAATTATACTCTAAAATTATTTAATTTTTTTAATCAATTTTGTTTTTATGCAGAATATTTTAAAGAGTTCAAGTACTACATACAGCTATACCTATAAAACAAAACAGTTTCGAAAAACCTGCTCAGGCCTCTGGGATAATAGTAATTCATTATTTAGGAGAATTTTCTTTTAGTTTATTGCATTTTAAAGACGGATAGATTACTATGTTTAATTGAGTAATCCTATGGCATAGAAACCCTTGTAAAAAGGATAACTAAACTGAAATTAGGCACGGATACTCTGAAAATAGGGACCTCAAAAGGAAAAAGTTTTTTTCAGATAGGATCAAGGGAAGTGGTTTTTTCTCTGCAATTGTACAAATTTTGTGAAACATTTCATGCGCTAAATCTTAGAAATTATAACAGCTATCAACCTACACTTTGGAGAAAAAATTTTTTGAGTGGGGGCAGGAGAAAGTGTAGCTCCCATACAAATTAACAATTTTTATGAAATTTTCGATACGCTATATCTCGAAAACTATAACAGTTATCGACTTCTAGTGTTCTACAAAAAGTAATTGTATAATAAGGCCTACACTTTGAAAAAAAAAAATATTTTTTGGGTAGGAGCAGGGGAAGGGTTAGCTCCCATACAAATAAACACTTTTTATGCCATTTTCGAAACGCTATGTCTCGGAAACTATAACAGCTTCCGACATCAAATGTTCTACAAAGAGTAATTCGACAACAAGGCCTACGCTTTAAAGAAAAAAACTTTTGGGTGGGGGTGAAGAAAGGGTAGCTTCCATACAAATGAACAATTTTTATGAAATTTTCGATACGCTATATCTCGGAAACTATAACAGCTATCGACTTCTAGTGTTCTACAAAAAGTAATTCGATGATAAAACCTACATTTTGGAAAAAAAGGTTGAAGAGAAGCAGGTGGACTAGAAGATTCCATAAAAATTAACAGCTTTTATTAACCTTTTAATACGAATAATATCGAAAACTTTTATAACTCTCGACCTCAAATCTTCTTCATCTAATTCTATTATCCATACGAACGTTAAAATTTTGTAAAGTTTTCTATGGACTTTAAAACTGGCATAAGGTTTTTTTATTATATTATTTGCAGTACAGAATAACTCGGCTGGGTATATTAAAAGGGCAATGTGAAGGGTATATAAGATTCGGCAGAGGCAAATATAGCGATCATACTTGATGTGTTTAATAGTGTGAATGTCAAAAAAAATTAAATTTTTATACAAAATCTAGTTTTTTTGACATTCACATTTCCAAATATCCGCTTAGCTTTTGATATTATCTGAATGAGTGAGACCTGCAAAAGAACGTGCCTTGCTAAGGCGAATACGTGAATGAATACGAAGACAAAGTTTCCATTCTTTTTTTTTTTTTAATTGTAACATTTTTCAATTTTTCAAATGACAACTTTTTGTATAACAAAAAATGTATTTTTCAAAAATGTATTTTGCCATCAAAAGTATTTGAAATACAAAATACAAAATACTTCAGTGTTGGGTATTTCAAATACAAAATACAAAATACATTAGAAGGTGGTATTTCAAATACAAATACAAAATACGTATTTGCATTTGAAATATTGCCCAACCCTGTCTCCAAGAAAATCTTTTAATTCAATGAAAGTCCGAGAACAATTTTTCCCATGTAACTTTCCAAATAAGCCTGAAGAAAAAGGAAGGGCCAACGACGCTTTTTTGGAAAATATATTATTAGATATGTTCTGAAAATCACTTTCTGTGAAAGTGATTTTAAATCACAAGAAACACAAAAACTTTAAGATTTTTGCGATTTAAGACCAGTTGATATAAAATTATTTGGTTACAATTTTAATAACCTAATTTTGAATTTTGTAATATAATAATGAATAACGCAAAATCTCAATTGTGATATCAAAATCAAGAGATTTGAAACCACTTGATTGTAAATCAAAATTAGACTTTAATTTGTAAATGTAGGTTTCTTGCACATAATTTAAGTAATGTGTTGATGGTTTGCCATATTTATTAAATTTAGAAAAGTACAATTAACAATGAACGTGTTTTTAAACATGCTTTTTATTGTTTTGTTGAACTTATTGCCGTTTACCCCAGATAGTATGATTTTTAGCACGAATAGGTTTCGATGGTAAAAATCGCCTATTATAATCTTTGGCTTACTCCTGGTAAAACTTCCTTTCGGATGGGACAACGCAAAACAGTATTTTTAGAAGCAGCAACATGCGATTTTTTAACAATGATATTCTTTTATGACTAAATATAGATTTTTAATAATTAAACCAAAATATGTTGAAAAAAATTGTAGTTTTACTGTTTAGTTTAATTAAATCTCCAAGAAAATCTTTTAATTAAATGAAAGTCCGGGAACAATTTTTCCCATGTTACTTTCCAAATGAGCCTGAAGAAAAAGTACAAGCCATCGACGCTTTTTTGGAAAATATATTATTAGATATGTTCTGAAAATCACTTTTTGTGAAAGTGATTTTAAACCACAAGAAACACAAAAACTTTAAGATTTTTGTGATTTTAGACCGGTTGATATAAAATTATTTGGTTACAATTTTAATAACCTTATTTTGAATTTTGTAATATAATAATGAATAACGCAAAATCTCTATTGTGATATCAAAATCAAGAGATTTGAAACCACTTGATTGTAAATCAAAATTAGACTTTAATTTGTAAATGCAGGTTTCTTGTACATAATTTAAGTAATGTGTTGATGGTTTTACATATTTATTAAATTTAGAAAAGTAAAATTCACAATGAACGTGTTTTTAAACATGCTTTTTATTTTTTTGTTGAACTTATTGCCGTTTACCCCAGATAGTATGATTTTTAGCACGAATAGGTTTCGATGGTAAAAATCGCCTATTATAATCTTCGGCTTACTCCTGGTAAAACTCCCTATCGGATGGGACAACGCAAAACAGTATTTTTAGAAGCAGCAACATGAGATTTTTTAACAATGATATTCTTTTATGACTAAATATAGATTTTTAATAATTAAACCAAAATATGTTGAAAAAATTTGTTGTTTTACTGTTTATACTGGAATCGATTATTGAGCCAAACAAATTGATTTTGCCTTAAAAATTTTAAATGCTATAAATTTTAAGAATTATTCTATTAACACAATTTCTTTAAAACTATCAACAACGAAAATTATTACGCATCGTTTTTTTTTCTTTGAGCTCTAATTTGTAGTTGTTGCAGGGACGAGATTACCTGATTAGTTGTATTATGGTCTTGCTAAATTCTGCAGAAAAATAGTTTTTATAAAATATCAAAATAAAATAAACATTACCAGCCTAAAATAAATATGAAAATAAACAACAAAAATTATTACTCATCGTTTCTTTTAATAGCTGTTGTTTGACACTTTGGTACTAATTTGTAGTTTTTGCAGGTACGAGACTACCTGATTAGTTGTATCATGGTCTTGCCAAGTTCTGCAGAAAAATAGTTTTTATAAAATATCAACTTGAAATAAGCATTTCCAGCTTAAAATAAATGTAGCACATAAGAAAAAAAAAATCGTTACAAGCTACAATTATGAAAGCATCTCCGTCTTTTCAGTTTGTGATTATTTTGAATTGTCAAATTATTTAATATCGTCATTTTTCCACCAAAGGAAAAGCTTATTTTTAAGGCGTACACCATGGTACAATTACCTTACAAGGTGGTATCAATTAAACAGGTGACTATTTTTTGCTCAAGTTTTTCTACTCGTTATATTTGTCACACAGTACGTTTTTTGACATAAACAGGGATGCTTTTTCAACAACTTCATAAATTTGGTACCAAGTTTGTTGTAGTTGTTGTCGTAGTGATAATACATTGTAAGGTAATTGTACCATGATAGTCTCCTTAAAAAGTACCCAAAAACATATTAATTTTTGTTGTAAAAATCAGTCATTTTTTAACTTTCAAACATGGCGGTCGATATTGGTTGGGTTCGCACAAAGTAAAAATTCTAATAAATTTAACGAAAATTATTGAATAAATACATATAACAAACAACTTTTATAATAATTAAAAATAAATCTCGCAGAAAATATTTTATATAGGTACAAGTGAAAAAGCAAAAAGTCCTTAAGAGTTGGGTTTTAATTTATGATAACTGTTCAGAAATAATTGTTATTGTTGCACTTGTTCATCAGTAAAAGTAAAATATAACTGTTTTTTTTAAAGTGAAGTTTGGCAAATTTGCACAAAGTAAAAATTCTACTAAATTTAACGGAAATTAAGTGCAAAAATACATATGTATAACAAACCACTTTTAAAATAATAATTAAAAATAAATCTTGCAGAAAATATTTTATATACAAGTAAAAAAGCAAAAAGTCCTTAAGAGTGGGGTTATAATTTATGATAACTGTTCAGAAATAATTGTTATTGTTGCACTTGTTCATCATTAAAAGCAAAAATTAACTGTTTTTGTTTTTTAAAGTGAAGTTTGGCAAATTCGCACAGAGTAAAAATTCTTATAAATTTAACGGAAATTAAGTGCATAAATACATACATATAACAAACCACTCTTATAATAATTTAAAATAAATCTCGCAGAAATTATTTTATATAGGTACAAGTGAAAAAGCAAAAAGTCCTTAAGAGTGGGGTTTTTATTTATGATAAGTGTTCAGAAATAATTGTTATTGTTGCACTTGTTCATCAGTAAAAGCAAAATTTAACTGTTTTTTGAAAAAAGGGAAGTTTGGTAAATTCGCACAAAGTAAAAATTCTAAAAATTTAACGGAAATTAAGCGCAAAAATACATATAACAAACCACTTTTATAACAATTAATGTAGCCAATGCTCATTAATATATATTTAGTCTTAGAATTTATTTCTGTAGATTAAATAAATAAATAATAATAATATAATAATTAAAAATAAATCTCGCAGAAATTATTTTATATAGGTACAAGTGAAAAAGCAAAAAGTCCTTAAGAGTGGGGTTTTTATTTATGATAAGTGTTCAGAAATAATTGTTATTGTTGCACTTGTTCATCAGTAAAAGCAAAATTTAACTGTTTTTTGAAAAAAGTGAAGTTTGGTAAATTCGCACAAAGTAAAAATTCTAAAAATTTAACGGAAATTAAGCGCAAAAATACATATAACAAACCACTTTTATAATAATTAATGTAGCCAATGCTCATTAATATATATTTAGTCTTAGAATTTATTTCTGTAGATTAAATAAATAAATAATAATAATATAATAATTAAAAATAAATCTTGCAGAAATTATTTTATATAGGTACAAGTGAAAAAGCAAAAAGTCCTTAAGAGTGGGGTTTTTATTTATGATAAGTGTTCAGAAATTATTGTTATTGTTGCACTTGTTCATCAGTAAAAGCAAAATTTAACTGTTTTTTTTAAAAAGTGAAGTTTGGCAAATTCGCACAAAGTAAAAATTCTTATAAATTTAACGGAAATTAAGTGCATAAATACATACATATAACAAACCACTCTTATAATAATTTAAAATAAATCTCGCAGAAATTATTTTATATAGGTACAAGTGAAAAAGCAAAAAGTCCTTAAGAGTGGGGTTTTAATTTATGATAACTGTTCAGAAATAATTGTTATTGTTGCACTTGTTCATCAGTAAAAGTAAAATTTAACTGTTTTTTTTATTTAAAGTGAAGTTTGGCAAATTAATATAAAAGAAAATGTGTATCTCTTCGTATGCATCTTCGGCTGCCTCTTCTGTTTCTGGAGCCAATATCTCAAATGGTTGCCTTTCTTCTCTAGGCCGGCCCAATAGCTGCGATTCAGGCTCTTCCGATTCCTCCGAATTGTCACACATTCCCACACAATTTCAAGGTTGTCAATGTTTACACGGAATTCCGTGAGTTTTCACGCAAGCAAATAAAGGATTATCAAAAAACCTTTAACAAGTAAGTGCCAAATATGTATTTTATTTTGATGTTTGTATCCTTTTTTAAGGTACATACCCACATTAATTTGTGTTTATTTATATAACTAAAACAACATTAACTATCGATTATAGAAACGTTAAATCAAAGACTATATATTTATAGGGTCTTGTTCATAAACGTACAATAAAATTTATTAAAGGCTTATTTGACAAGTATATATGGAATAATTGCCAAATAAGCCTTTAATAAACACTATTGTACGTTTATGAATAAGGCCAATAATCTATAGTCTTTGGTTAAATAAATAATTCAAAGAAGTCATGTGCCCAAGATCATTTTTTAAGTAAACATGTAAATAGAAAATTTTATCTACATTTTACTTCTACAATATTTGTTTTTCTCCTCTAATCCCGAAATAAAAAAAGGCAACCCTCGTAAACACGATGAAAACTTAAGCATTTTATTTAAGTAACTCATCTTAATTGAAAAATAAATATAAATTAGGTTTTCAGACCTGTCTTTTTATGAACTGATTTTATCATCTCTAAATACATATTTATAAACACACTAAAAACCAAAAAAAAATTAACATGAGAGTCTCCTTTTTTGTTTTAAAAAACCGTTGGTAGAACAACCTTTTAAGGATACAGTTTACTAATTGCAAATTAAAATTTCGAGTTTGTTAGAGCATTTAACAAGAAACTGGCTTAAGAAACAACAATTGATTCTGACAAATTTTGAGTTGTGATTGTTTTTGATTAAGTGTGTGATGCGTGCATATGTAGTTTTAAGGATTTTGAAATTTTTAGGGTAAAATTGACTTTCAAGGCTCTTCAGTCGATTTCAGTGTAAAATCGTTACCATAAATCCGATTACAACACATCAATTTTTTCGAGTTTAAAGTTGACTTTTGACTTAAATCGAAGACGATTTAACATTCTCCAATTCTAATGTATTTATTAGCCTAATTCTTTGTCCTTATAAAATAGGGGTAACTATAAATACCTTTTTCCTTAGAAAAAATGTTTCTTATTATTTATATATAGTTTTTTTAAGATACCTTTTTTTTTTAATATAACCTCAAAATAAAAATCGACTTTGAAATAAAATCGTTTATGAATGACGTTCGACTAAACGACTTTAAATATCGAAATCAAAATAGTTATTCGTAATATCGAAAATCGATTATTGGCTTTGATTACTATTTCCTAGTGGGCATGCTATTGAATTTTAAAATGCCTTTCAGCTCCGAATTATTTAAAAAATGTGCGAAAGGGTCATTTTTTTAAAAGGATATAGGAAACTTTTGTTGGGTAAAAGATATTGCAAAAACTCTTTTTGATTATGATTGATAGTCATAAAGTATAAGAAAATTTCTTTACAAATTCAAATTATACCCAATTGTGTTAATTTTTAATAGTTGATCTACGGGTTTTTATTTTTTTTATTTTTAAAATTAGAAAAAGATATTTTCAAATTTATTAGACCTACTATTATTTTGAACACAAATCAAAAAACGTAGGTACTAGGGACTGGTAAATCGACTTCGATTATAGTCGAAAATAGATTTTGACCCCAAAAAATCGATTTTTTGTAATCATATTTTTGTTGACGGTTTTATGCTGAAATCGATAATTGAGCCCAACAAATCGATTTGTCCTTAAAAATTTTAAATTCTATAAATTTTAAGAACTATTCTATTAACACAATTTTTTTAAAACTATCAACAACGAAAATTATTACTCATCATTTTTTTTTTTTTGAGCTGTTATTTGACACTTTGGTACTAATATGTAGTTGTTGCAGGGACGATATTACCTGATTAGTTGTATTATGGTCTTGCTAAATTCTACAGAAAAATAGTTTTTATAATATGTCAAAATAAAATAAACATTACCAGCTTAAAATAAATATGAAAATTAAACAACAAAAATTATTACTCATCGTTTTTTTTTCTATTAGCTGTTGTTTGACACTTTGGTATTAATTTGTAATTGTTGCAGGGACGAGACTACCTGATTAGTGATATCATGGTCTTGGCAAATTCTACAGAAAAAAAGTTCTTATAAAATATCAACCGAAAATAAGCATTACCAGCTTAAAATAAATGTAGCACATAAGAAAAAAAATTGCTACAAGCTACAATTGTGAAAGCATCTCCGTCTTTACAGTTTGTGATTAGTTTGAGAGCCGTAGCTTTTGAACTGTCAAATTATTTAAATATTGTAATTTTTCCACCAAAAGAAAAGCTTATTTTTAAGGCTTACACTTTTCCAATAATTTTAATTGAAAAAGTATACATTAACTTAATTTAAAGCAAAAAAAATGTATATTCAAATATGGCCAATACAGTTTTCAACAAATTCTGTTATTATCAGGCTTTGCCAGTCTGGCGCATGTCGCCTATTCAGCGGCTCATTGTAAGGAATAGAGATAAAAACACAAATAATTGATTTGCTTTATTACAAAGGTTATTTCTTTTTTAGATCGTATCTATTTACGGCTAACGGAACAGGAATTCCTTAAACTACCATCGCATGTAAGCTACATATGTAAAATATTAAATACATCTTTTCCCTAAATTTTTTTTCCATAGATCGTTTTCCAAATTGTTTTCAGTTTAATTTTGGTCATGTACAACCTTATAGAAATCGTAGGTAATTTTAAAGAAATTCGTGCTACTGTCGATATGCAAGCCAAATCCTGGGATACTTTAGGCAATTTTCCATCATTTTATTCACTTAATCATAGAGGTAAAGCTTTGTCGCATAAGCATGTGCCAGATAAGAAAGATTGTAAATCAAAATTAGACTTTAATTTGTAAATGTAGGTTTCTTGTACATAATTTGAGTAATGTGTTGATGGTTTTTCATATTTATTAAATTTAGAAAAGTACAATAACCAATGAACGTGTTTTTAAACATGCTTTTTATTTTTTTGTTGAACTTTTTGCCGTTTACCGCAGATAGTATGAGTTTTAGCACGAATAGGTTTCGATGGAAAAAATCGCCTATTATAATCTTCGGCTTACTCCTGGTAAAACTTCCTATCGGATGGGACAACGCAAAACAGTATTTTTACAAGCAGCAACATGAGAGTTTTTAACAATGATATCCTTTTATGACTAAATATAGATTTTTAATATTTAAACCAAAATATGTTGAAAAAATTTGTAGCTTTACTGTTAGTTTAATTAAATCTCCAAGCAGAGTTAATCAAAATACATACTTTGCTGCATTTGAAATATAAAATACTTCTTCCGCTTGTATTTCAAATACAAAATACCAAATACTTTCAAGTCGAGCATTTCAAATACAAAATACAGTATTTTAGTATCTTTTATTTGAAATACATTTATAACCATTATTCATGAACACAAGCTTTTTAAAAGTTTAATCAGATAAGCAGCCTCTTGTTGAAGAATATATAAATCCTGCTAAAAAAACAATCTTTCTACAGGTCCTGTTGAAGACAAACTGGTGTTAAATTTTATGAAAACTGTTCTCTGCAAGGCACATTCAACAAGGTAAACCCAAGGCGAATTTAAAAAATTCGCCCTCTGCCTTTCCTTTTTGTGTTTGAACGGTAGAATGTCAGAAAAATTAAAAATTTCATACAAAATAAATTTTTATAACTTGAAAATGTCAAATTGATTTTATTCAGCTGGGCCCTTAATATTACCTGGTTAAATTTGCCTTGGTTCTCTGTATGTGCCTTGTATGTGAAAAACAAATTAAATTAAAAGTAAAGTAATATCAAGGTGAATTTAAAAGTTCGCCCTCTGCATTTCTTTTGTATACCCTTCACATAGTGATAAGTTTGTCATTCCGTTTGAAATTTCTTTATTTTTCATTTGCGACCCTATAAAGTATTAATATTCTGGATCCTTATAGATAGGGAAGTTGATATAGCCATGTCCATCTGTCAGTCTGTTGAAATCAAGTTTCCGGAGTCAAATAAAGTGATACGGACCAGTTATTGGTGTCAAACTTTATATCCTCGAGACAATCGTTGTTTAAAATTAGCAAAATCAGTTAACTTTTGACCGAGACATAAACGAAAAATCAAAATAAGCCATTTTTTAGGACAAAATCCGTGCAAACATCCCTATATATCTCAGTGAATGTAGTCATTCTTACCATTCTTACTCTGAAAATAGGGATCTTAAAAGTAAAAAATGTTTTTCAGATGGGATCAAGGGAAGTGTTTTTTTCTCTGCAATTGCACAAGTTTTGTGAAACATTTCATGCGCTAAATCTTAGAAATTATAACAGCTATCGACCTATACTTTGGAGAAAAAATTTTTTGAGTGGGGGCAGGAGAAAGTGTAGCTCCCATACAAACTAACAATTTTTATGAAATTTTCGATACGCTATATCTCGGAAACTATTACAGCTATCGACTTCTAGTGTTCTACAAAAATAATTGTATGATAAGGCCTACACTTTGAAAAAAAAAACATTTTTTTGGGTAGGGGCAGGGGAAGGGTTAGCTCCAATACAAATAAACACTTTTTATGCCATTTTCGAAACGCTGTCTCGGAAACTATAACAGCTGCTGACATCAAATGTTCTACAAAGAGTAATTCGACAAGACCTACGTTTTAAAGAAAAAAACTTTTGGGTGGGAGGTAAAGAAAGGGTAGCTTCCATACAAATGAACAATTTTTATGAAATTTTCGATACGCTATATCTCGGAAACTATAACAGCTATCGACTTCTAGCTTTCTACAAAAAGTAATTCGATGATAAGAGCTATATTTTGGAAAAAAAGGTTGAAGAGGAGCAGGGGGACTAGAAGATTCCATAAAAATTAAAATCTTTTATTAACCTTTTAATACGAATAATATCGGAAACTTTTATAACTTTCGACCTCAAATCTTCTTCATCTAATTCTATTATCCATACGAACGTTAAAATTTTGCAAAGTTTTCTAGGAACTTTAAAACTGGCATAAGGTTTTTTTATTATATTATTTGCAGTACAAAATAACTCGGCTGGGTATATTAAAAAGGCAATGTGAAGGGTATATAAGATTCGGCAGAGGCAAATATAGCGATCATACTTGATGTGTTTAATAGTGTGAATGTCAAAAATAAATAAAATAAATATAGCACATAAGAAAAAAAATCGCTACAAGCTACAATTATAAAAGCATCTACGTCTTTACAGTTTGTGATTAGTTTGAGAGCCGTAGCTTTTGAATTGTCAAATTATTTAACTATCGTCACTTTTCCACCAAAGGAAAAGCTTATTTTTAAGGCGTACACTATTGCAATAATTTTAATTAAAAAAGTAAACATTAACTTAGTTTAAAGCAAAAAAATATATATTTAAATATGGCCAATACAGTTTTCAACAAATTCTGTTATTAGCAGGCTTTGCCAGTCTGGCGCATGTCGCCTAATTAGCGGCTCATTGTAAGGAATAGCTTTAAAACAAATAATTGATTTGCTTTATTACATAGGTTATTTCCTTTTTAGATCGTAACTACCCAGATAGCATTTGGAAGATTGTTTTTCGAAAAATCAACTTTCTGAGTCTTTTAAGAGTACTTTTGGTGATCAAAAACTGATTAATCACTTACACGATCAAAAAAGGACTAGAAAATGATTCGCGCTACTGAGTGAAATAAGTTTGATTTTAAATACAACAACAAATTGTATAGCAATCGTAAATTAACCATCCATACGTTTAAAATGTGACTATATTTTTCGTCATTTATTATCATTTTCCGCTCACCTTTACGATTGAAAAATGCTTAATCAAAAACAGATCATGCAGGCGCTTAAGAAGTGATTAAAATTATGTATTTAATGATCATATTTTGCGCAGATAGAGGATTGAACACTGCTTGTTAAGTAAATGTCAAACACTTAAATTTTTGTTCATTTAAAAAGTAACGTCGTGGTTTTGCTGTGAAAGTGAAATTAAAGGATTAATAATAAAAACGTGTAATTAAATTTAGCAATTATCCAAAAATCCTTAAAGTAAGATATTTTAATCAAACAGTGAAATGCAATATAAGAAAGGGGAAAAACGTTGCAGCTCAAATATGCAGAAGACCGGTAGAAAACTTGGAAGAGGAAGAAGAACTTAAGCAGCCATATGGGACAAAACAAGAACACGGAGCAATTTTAATTACCTTCTTTTTTTGTTTTTTTATGGTATATACATATGTATTTTGAAAATGTCAATAATAATAAATAATAAAATAGAAATATGTGTGATAAATGACAATAAAGGGACTTACAAAAGACTCGAAAGCGACTATAATTATGACTAAAAGACGACTCAAAAGAGAGTCACAAACGAACTAAAAGTAGACTTATATATGATCAGAAAACACTTCAAATACTACTAAAAAGGAGTCAAAAATGACTTTGAACTGATATCAAAAAAGACTCATAAAAGACTTATCAAGAAGAGTCACGGGAAGTTAACTTTTTCTACCGACAAAAGTATCTTTTATGCTCAGAAAATGAGCGCATATTTTGCCTTTTTAATCGCGCAGTGGAGTCAAAAAAGACTCAAATTTGATTAAAAAATGAAAATATTGCTGGATGGGTATTTACGGCTAACGGAACAGGAAGTCCCTAAACTACCATCGCATGTAAGCTACATATGTAAAATATTAAATACATCTTTTCCCTAAATTTTTTTCCATAGATCGTTCTCCACATTGTTTTCAGTTTAATTTTGGTCATGTACAGCCTTATAGAAATCGTGGGTAATTTTAAAGAAATTCGTGCTACTGTCGATATGCAAGCTAAATCCTGGGTTACTTTAGGCAATTTTCCATCATTTTATTCATTTAATCATAGAGGTAAAGCTTTGTCGCCTCAGCATGTGCCAGATGAGAAAGATTGTAAATCAAAATTAGACTTTAATTTGTAAATGTAGTTTTCTTGCACATAATTTAAGTAATGTGTTGATGGTTTTTCATATTTATTATTAAACATGCTTTTTATTGTTTTGTTGAACTTATTGCCGTTTACCCAAGATAGTATGATTTTTAGCACGAATAGGTTTCGATGGTAAAAATCGCCTATTATAAACTTCGGCTTACTCCTGGTAAAACTTCCTATCGGATGGGACAACGCAAAACAGTATTTTTAGAAGCAGCAACATGCGATTTTTTAACAATGATATTCTTTTATGACTAAATATAGATTTTTAAAAATTAAACCAAAATATGTTGAAAAAATTTGTATTTTTACTGTTTATACTGAAATTGATTATTGAGCCAAACAAATCGAGTTTGCCTTAAAAATTTTAAATGCTATAAACTTTAGGAATTATTCTATTAAGACAATTTTTTTAAAACTATTAACAATGAAAATTATTACGCATCGTTTTTTTTTTTCTTTGAGCTATAGTGTGACACTTTGGTACTAATTTGTAGTTGTTGCAGGGACGAGATTACCTGATTAGTTGTATTATGGTCTGGCTAAATTCTACAAAAAAATAGTTTTTATAAAATATCAAAATAAAATAAATATTAACAGCTTGAAATAAATATGAAAATAAATCAACAAAAATTATTACTCATCGTTTTTTTTCTATTAGCTGTTGTTTGACACTTTGGTACTAATTTGTAGTTGTTGCAGGGACGAGACTACCTGATTAGTGGTATCATGGTCTTGCCAAATTCTACAGAAAAATAGTTCTTATAAAATATCAACCGAAACTAAGCATTACCAGCTTAAAATAAATGTAGCACATAAGAAAAAAAAATTGCTACAAGCTACAATTGTGAAAGCATCTCCGTCTTTACAGTTTGTGATTAGTTTGAGAGCCGTAGCTTTTGAATTGTCAAATTATTTAAATATTGTAATTTTTCCACCAAAGGAAAAGCTTATTTTTAAGGCGTACACTATTCCAATAATTTTAACTAAAAAAGTATACATTAACTTAATTTAAAGCAAAAAAATATATATATTCAAATATAGCCAATACAGTTTTCAACAAATTCTGTTATTAGCAGGCTTTGCCAGTCTGGCGCATGTCGCCTATTCAGCGGCTCATTGTAAGGAATAGAGATAAAACACAAATAATTGATTTGCTTTATTACAAAGGTTATTTCTTTTTTAGATTGTACCTATTTACGGCTAACCGAACAGAAATTCACTAAACTACCATTGGATGTAAGTTACATACATATGTAAAATATTAAATACATCTTTTCTCTAAATTTTTTTTCCATAGATCGTTTTCCAAATTGTTTTCAGTTTAATTTTGGTCATATACAACCTTATAGAAATCATGGATAATTTTAAAGAAATTAGTGCTACTGTCGATATGAGAGTCAATTCCTGGAATATTTTAGGCAATTTTCCATCATTTTATTCATTTAATCATAGAGGTAAAGTTTTGTCGCCTCAGCATGAGACAGATTGTAAATCAAAATAAGACTTTAATTTGTAAATGTAGGTTTCTTGTACATAATTTAAGTAATGTGTTGATGGTTTTTCATATTTATTAAATTAAGAAAAGTACAATTAACAATGAACGTGTTTTTAAACATGCTTTTTATTTTTTTGTTGAACTTATTGCCGTTTACCCCAGATAGTATGATTTTTAGCACGAATAGGTTTCGATGGTAAAAATTGCCTATTATAATCTTCGGCTTACGCCTGGTAAAACTCCCTATCGGATGGGACAACGCAAAACAGCATGCGATTTTTTAACAATGATATTCTTTTATGACTATATATAGATTTTTAATAATTAAACCAAAATATGTTGAAAAAAATTGTAGTTTTACTGTTTAGTTTAATTAAATCTCCAAGAAAATCTTTTAATTAAACGAAAGTCCGGGGGCAATTTTTCCCATGTAACTTTCCAAATGAGCCTGCAGAAAAAGTACGGGCCATCGACGCATTTTTGGAAAATATATTAGATATGTTCTGAAAATCACTTTTTGTGAAAGTGATTTTAAATCACAAGCAACACGAAAACTTTAAGATTTTTGTGATTTTAGATCGGTCGATATAGAATTATTTGGTAACATTTTTAATAGCCTTATTTTGAGTTTTGTAATATAATAATGAATAACGAAAAATCTTAATTGTAATATCAAAATCAAGAGATTTGAAACCACTTGATATTTACAACTTGCCTGTGTATATCAAATTCAACATTTTAATAAGTACTGTTTTATTTAAATTTTTTATAGAACAATTGGGAATACGCCGTATCAACTAGATACGTTTTTAATGAATTTCAATCGTCAAAATTAAAAATTTTAAAACAATACACTTACGCATTATTTTGACTCATAAAAACAGCTTAAAATAAATTATTTAAAAAATTTCTACGAGAATTTTTCAGCCATGTTCTGAAAACACATGGTTTTAAATCACTTGTGATTTTAAAGTCACAAATGGAATAATAGATTATCCCTTAATTAATTAATTGCGAATTTTAAAATAAAATTATTGGAGAAATTACAAAGTGATTCTAATTCGGCAGGCATTTAGTAAGGAGTGGTAAGCAAAGACAATTTTCGATTTTACGATCAACAATTTTGATTTCGATATTTAAAGTAGATTAATCGAAGGTCATAACCGATTTTACTTTAAATTCGATTTTTATTTTTAAGTTACAATAAAAGATAATATATATTTACAAATTATGTATGTATAAATAAACCATTAAATTTTTCATAGGGAAAAAAGGTATTAAAACATACACCTATTAAATAATGGCAAAGGAATAGGGCCCAAATACGTTAGGATTATTAAACTACATACTCTCATATTACACACTTAATGAAAAACAGTCAAAACTCATAATTCGTCAGAATCAATTGTTGTTTCTCAGGCCAGTTTCTAGTTGAATCCTCTAACAACCCATTTTTCAATTTTTCAAATGACAACTTTTTATATAACAAAAAATGTATTTTTCAAAAATGTATTTTGCCATCATAAGTATTTGAAATACAAAATACTTCAGTGTTGGGTATTTGAAATACAAAATACATTAGAAGGTGGTATTTCAAATACAAATACAAAATACGTATTTGTATTTGAAATATTGCCCAACCCTGTCTCCAAGAAAATCTTTTAATTTAATGAAAGTCCGAGAACAATTTTTCCCATGTAACTTTCCAAATGAGCCTGAAGAAAAAGGGCGGCCAACGACGCTTTTTTGGAAAATATATTATTAGATATGCTCTGAAAATCACTTTCTGTGAAAGTGATTTTAAATCACAAGAAACACAAAAGCTTTAAGATTTTTGCGATTTAAGACCGGTTGATATAAAATTATTTGGTTACAATTTTAATAACCTTATTTTGAATTTTGTAATATAATAATGAATAACGCAAAATCTCAATTGTGATATCAGAATCAAGAGATTTGAAACCACTTGATTGTAAATCAAAATTAGACTTTAATTTTTAAATGTAGGTTTCTTGCACATAATTTAAGTATTGTGTTGATGGTTTTTCATATGTATTAAATTAAGAAAAGTACAATTAACAATGAACGTGTTTTTAAACATGTTTTTTATTGTTTTGTTGAACTTATTGCCGTTTACCCAAGATAGTATGATTTTTAGCACGAATAGGTTTCGATGGTAAAAATCGCCTATTATAAACTTCGGCTTACTCCTGGTAAAACTTCCTATCGGATGGGACAACGCAAAACAGTATTTTTAGAAGCAGCAACATGCGATTTTTTAACAATTATATTCTTTTATGACTAAATATAGATTTTTAATAATTAAACCAAAATATGTTGAAAAAATTTGTAGTTTTACTGTTTATACTGAAATTGATTATTGAGCCAAACAAATCGAGTTTGCCTTAAAAATTTTAAATGCTATAGACTTTAGGAATTATTCTATTAAGACAATTTTTTTAAAACTATTAACAACGAAAATTATTACGCATCGTTTTTTTTTTTTTCTTTGAGCTATTGTGTGACATTTTGGTACTAATTTGTAGTTGCTGCAAGGACGAGATAACCTGATTAGTTGTATTATGGTCTTGCTAAATTCTACAAAAAAATAGTTTTTATAAAATATCAAAATAAAATAAATATTACCAGCTTGAAATAAATATGAAAATAAATCAACAAAAATTATTACTCATCGTTTTTTTTCTATTAGCTGTTGTTAGTGGTATCATGGTCTTGCCAAATTCTACAGAAAAATAGTTCTTATAAAATATCAACCGAAACTAAGCATTACCAGCTTAAAATAAATGTAGCACATAAGAAAAAAAATTGCTACAAGCTACAATTATGAAAGCATCTCCGTCTTTACAGTTTGTGATTAGTTTGAGAGCCGTAGCTTTTGAATTGTCAAATTATTTAAATATTGTAATTTTTCCACCAAAGGAAAAGCTTATTTTTAAGGCGTACACTATTCCAATAATTTTAATTAAAAAAGTATACATTAACTTAATTTAAAGCAAAAAAATATATATATTCAAATATAGCCAATACAGTTTTCAACAAATTCTGTTATTAGCAGGCTTTGCCAGTCTGGCGCATGTCGCCTATTCAGCGGCTCATTGTAAGGAATAGAGATAAAACACAAATAATTGATTTGCTTTATTACAAAGGTTATTTCTTTTTTAAATTGTACCTATTTACGGCTAACCGAACAGAAATTCACTAAACTACCATTGGATGTAAGTTACATACATATGTAAAATATTAAATACATCTTTTCTCTAAATTTTTTTTCCATAGATCGTTTTCCATATTGTTTTCAGTTTAATTTTGGTCATATACAACCTTATAGAAATCATGGATAATTTTAAAGAAATTAGTGCTACTGTCGATATGAGAGTCAATTCCTGGAATATTTTAGGCAATTTTCCATCATTTTATTCATTTAATCATAGAGGTAAAGTTTTGTCGCCTCAGCATGAGCCAGATGAGACAGATTGTAAATCAAAATAAGACTTTTTAATTTGTAAATGTAGGTATCTTGTACATAATTTAAGTAATGTGTTGATGGTTTTTCATATTTATTAAATTAAGAAAAGTACAATTAACAATGAACGTGTTTTTAAACATGCTTTTTATTTTTTTGTTGAACTTATTGCCGTTTACCCCAGATAGTATGATTTTTAGCACGAATAGGTTTCGATGGTAAAAATTGTCTATTATAATCTTCGGCTTACGCCTGGTAAAACTCCCTATCGGATGGGACAACGCAAAACAGTATTTTTAGAAGCAGCAGCATGAGATTTTTTTAACAATGATATTCTTTTATGACTATATATAGATTTTTAATAATTAAACCAAAATATGTTGAAAAAAATTGTAGTTTTACTGTTTAGTTTAATTAAATCTCCAAGAAAATCTTTTAATTAAACAAAAGTCCGGGGGCAATTTTTCCCATGTAACTTTCTAAATGAGCCTGAAGAAAAAGTACGGGCCAACGACGATTTTTTGGAAAATATTTTTTTTTTTTTTTTTTTTTTTTTTTTGCATAATTTTTAATTATTGAATCTTCGCTTTAGCGAACTAACAATAAGTTTTCAAATCTTAAGACTAAGGAAATAATATTAGTCCAGCCAGTGCCAAACTAAAATTTACGTTCTCATAATATAAATAGTTATCTTCATCTAAGCGCAATAGTATCCCTCCTTTTTAGACGGGAGTGTCCACTATGTTGCAAGATACTTCGAGCGAGCGGGTTTGGATGTGTTTCCAGCTTATTTAAATACTTGTCCACATATTTCAGGATTTCGCATTTAACTAGTGGAACTTTTAGATCCTTATGGATGTTGCTGTTTTTGACATACCACGGAGCACCAGTTATCATTCTTAGGATTTTATTTTGACGGCGTTGTATTTTTTCTACAGGGTGGCCCAGAAAGACCGAAGTGGTGTGAATTGCTTATAACTTTTTATTTAAGAGATATTTTTTTAATTTTTTTTTTTTTAAATACATTAAATTTATGGGGAATATTTTTGGATTAGTTATTAAAAATGATATCCCGCAAGTGGTGGCCATATTCTGCTTCGCACAAATGTGCTCTTTCCAACACATTTTCCATGACCTTTCGCAAAACTTCCGGTGGTATGTTGTTAATTTCTTCTCGAATATTGGTTTTTAACTCCTCAATACTCCTAGGCTTATTAACATAAACTTTTCCTTTTAAATAGCCCCAAAGAAAACAGTCTGGAGCGGTTAAATCCGGGGAACGCGGAGGCCAATTAAAATTGCTGTTACGAGAAATTATTCTTTCACCAAAGATGTCGCGTAAAAGAGTCATTGTGGCCCTCGCAGTGTGCGCTGTGGCTCCATCCTGTTGGAACCATATTTGCGGATGGTTTTCCACGGCTGGCCTTACAAAATTTTGCAACATGGCCCGATATCGATCACCATTGACGGAAATGGCGACACCTTGTTCATTTTCAAAAAAATATGGGCCAATGATCCTTTCTGAAGAAACACCGCACCAAACGGTACACTTAACTGGGTGCAATTGTCGTTGATGAAGTACTCTCGGGTTTTCCGTAGCCCATATCCTACAGTTTTGCTTGTTAACGAACCCATTTAATTGAAAATGGGCTTCGTCACTCATTATTAAGTTATGAATAAAATTTGGATTCTCTTGTGCTTTTTGCTGGAAATAAATTGCATAGTCAAGTCGTTGCTGGTAATCTGTTGGTTTCAATTCTTGAACAAGTTGAATTTTGTATGGAAACAATCCTATGGTGTGCAAAATTCGCTGCAGCGAAGTTCTTGAGAGGCCCAGTTGTGACGAACGTCTCCTGGTTGATGTTTCTGGATCCTCCCGAATACTCTCCTGTACCACTTGAATATTGTCAGCCGTGTGGACAGTTCGGTGTCTGCCGGGACCAGGAAGGTTCCTTACTGCTCCTTGTTCTCGAAAATTTGCAACCAGACGGTTTATTGTTGACTGAGAGGGTGCAACCCGCACATTAAATTGACGACGGTATGCACGCTGAGTCAACACAATGGACCGTTGATTTGAAAAGTAAATTTCAACAATTTGGGCACGTTGTTCAATTGTGTATTGCTCCATTATAAATTATCCAAGTCTTCTTTACAAAATACTGAAAAGAAAAGAAGAAAAAAATTATAATAAAAAAGTTATAAGGAATTCACACCACTTCGGTCTTTCTGGGCCACCCAGTATGTTAGAGGCGGAAGCAGTGCCCCATAATTGTATACCGTAGCACCAAATTGATTTTAAAATTGAGTTGTATAGTAGAAGTTTACAATCCAGATGAAGCACAGAGTTTCTACCCATAAGCCAGTGGATTTGTGCAGCTTTAAGTTTCATTTGCGTCAGCTTTGCATCTATATGAGGCTTCCACGTGAGGCGGCGATCCAGGTGAATACCAAGATATTTTGTCTCGGATCGTTGAGGCACCAAATGGTTGTTAATAGTGATTGGAGGGCACGTTTCTTTGCGTAAGGTAAAAGTTATGTGAGTACATTTTTGTTCATTTATTTTTATTCCCCATAACCTTGCCCATTTCTCAACTTGGCTAACGTGTTGTTGCAGTTGACTCGAAGCCTCTTTAGGGTCTTTATCAATACTGAGAAAAGCAGTATCATCAGCAAATGTGGACGTGTGCGTAAAACAGTTGGTTGGCATATCTGCTGTGTAAAGCAAGTACAAAATTGGACCTAGTATACTCCCTTGAGGTACACCAGCCTCTATTGGTTGGGAACAACTTATTTGGTTTCCCTCTTTGATCATAAATTGTCTGCCGGTTAAGTATTTTTCTAGCAGGCTTGAAATATTAGCTGGTAGATAGAGTTTTAGTTTGACTAACAGGCCTTCGTGCCATACTTTATCGAATGCTTGAGAGACATCGATAAAAAGCGCGGAGCAGTACTTCTTTTCCTCAAAGGCTTTTCTTATAACCTGCACCAGTCTGTGAGTTTGTTCGATTGTGCTATGTTGACTTCTAAAACCAAATTGGTGATCTGGGATGCAGTTGTTATCATTAAGGATCGGACTCAGCTTGTTTTTAAGCAGCTTTTCGAATAGTTTCGCCAAAGTTGGTAACAAACTTATAGGCCTATAAGACTCCACCTTCCAAGGATCTTTACCAGGCTTGGGAATCATCTTTACTAAGGCAACTTTCCATATTTGCGGAAAGTGTTCAAGCCGAATTATGGCATTAAAAACAAAAAGAATAATTCTTTTACCTGTGAAGGGTAGCTCTAGAAGCATTTTGTTGCTTATTTTATCAACGCCAGGAGCTTTTTGGAAAATATATTATTAGATATGTTATGAAAATCACTTTTTGTGAAAGTGATTTTAAATCACAAGAAACACAAAAACTTTAAGATTTTTGTGATTTTAGACCGGTCGATATAGAATTATTTGGTAACATTTTTAATAGCCTTATTTTGAATTTTGTAATATAATAATGAATAACGAAAAATCTCAATTGTGATATCAAAATCAAGAGATTTGAAACCACTTGATATTTACAACTTGTCTGTGTATATCAAATTCAACATTTTAATAAGTATTGTTTTATTTAAATATTTTATAGAACAATTGGAAATACGCCGTAGAAACTAGATACGTTTTTAATGAATTTCAATCGTCAAAAATTAAAAATTTTAAAACAATACACTTACGCATTATTTTGACTCATAAAAATGGCTTAAAATAAATTATTTAAAAAATGTCTACGAGAGTTTTTCAGCCATGTTCTGAAAACACATGGTTTTATATCACTTGTGATTTTAAAGTCACAAATGGAATAATAGATTATCCCTTAATTAATTAATTGCGAATTTTAAAATAAAATTATTGGAGAAATTACAAAGTGATTCTAATTCGGCAGGCATTTAGTAAGGAGTGGTAAGCAAAGACAATTTTCGATTTTACGATCAACAATTTTGATTTCGATATTTAAAGTAGATTAATCGAAGGTCATAACCGATTTTACTTTAAATTCGATTTTTATTTTTAAGTTACAATAAAAGAAAATATATATTTACAAATTATGTATGTATAAATAAATAATTAAATTTTTCATAGGGAAAAAAGGTATTAAAACATACACCTATTAAATAATGGCAAAGGAATAGGGCCCCAAATACGTTAGGATTATTAAACTACATACTCTCATATTACACACTTAATCAAAAACAGTCAAACTCATAATTCGTCAGAATCAATTGTTGTTTCTCAGGCCAGTTTCTAGTTGAATCCTCTAACAACCCATTTTTCAATTTTTCAAATGACAACTTTTTATATAACAAAAAAATGTATTTTTCAAAAATGTCATCATAAGTATTTGAAATACAAAATACTTCAGTGTTGGGTATTTCAAATACAAATACAAAATACGTATTTGTATTTGAAATATTGCCCAACCCTGTCTCCAAGAAAATCTTTTAATTCAATGAAAGTCCGAGAACAATTTTTCCCATGTAACTTTCCAAATAAGCCTGAAGAAAAAGGGCGGGCCAACGATGCTTTTTTGGAAAATATATTATTAGATATGTTCTGAAAATCACTTTTTGTGAAAGTGATTTTAAATCACAAGCAACACGAAAACTTTAAGATTTTTGCGATTTAAGACTGGTTGATATAAAACTATTTGGTTACAATTTTAATAACCTTATTTTGAATTTTGTAATATAATAATGAATAACGCAAAATCTCAATTGTGATATCAAAATCAAGAGATTTGAAACCACTTGATTGTAAATCAAAATTAGACTTTAATTTTTAAATGTAGGTTTCTTGCACATAATTTAAGTAATGTGTTGATGGTTTTTCATATTTATTAAATTAATAAATTGGTACTAATATGTAGTTGTTGCAGGGACGAGACTACCTGATTAGTGGTATCATGGTCTTGCCAAATTCTACAGAAAAATAGTTCTTATAAAATATCAACCGAAAATAAGCATTACCAGCTTAAAATAAATGTAGCACATAAGAAAAAAAATTGCTGCAAGCTACAATTATGAAAGCATCTCCGTCTTTACAGTTTGTGATTAGTTTGAGAGCCGTAGCTTTTGAACTGTCAAATTATTTAAATATTCACCCTTATCGTGTTTGGCGTTTTCGTTACAAAAACTCAACGTTTTTCAAAAATGGTATCGTGGTTAGCGAAAAACGACGCGTATACGTCACTGTTAAAGAAATCTATTACAAAAACGCCATTACATCGGCATCGTATTTGGCGTCTTCGCCTGTCAAAACTGCTAAAAACCGACGTTTGTAATTTTCATCACGACAAACGTTACTAAAGTGTAAATTAATTTAAATGGAGGGAAATAAAGTGTAAGTCTGCAAAAAACTATAATTTATTATTTTTGCTGCAATAATTTTTCCTAAACATTTTAGAATAAAAGTCACAACTGCCGCACAATTCTCAAAGCTGGTGGAATTAATGGAGGAAAAACCATATTTGGCAAAAGGGTTTCACAAAGGCTGCCAAAAGATTAACATTAAAGAAGAGTGGAATACCATATCCGAACACTTAAATTGCATTGGACCTCCCTTCCGTACAGGTGAAGGATGGATGAAGGTGTGGGCAGACTTTAAATTTAAATTAAAAAAAAAACTGACACACAACAAAGCTGAAAGCCATGCAACAGGTGGGGGTACTTACAAGCAATTTATATTGTCACCAGTTGAGGAGGCAGCAGTTAATTTATTGGACATGCATTCGATTGTCGAACATAAAAATGCTTTTGGAATAAAAAGACCACGGGTTGTATCCCCAGATCCTGTGCCAAATATAGCCTCAAATGAAAGCCTGGAAGAAATTGTGCCAAATAAAACCGCACATGAAAGCCTAAAAGAAACTAACCAACCATCTACTTCGTCTGCGTCCATAAATAAGAGAAAAAATGTTAGAAATGAAGAAAAGGTAACTCTTTTAGAACAGCAAGTCGAAATTCAAAAAGAGTTATGCTCAGAATTAAAAAACAAACTTTCTGAAATAGAGAGGTACAACAGAAAACTTTTCAAGATTAAAGAAGAAAAGTTAAGCTTATATAAGAAAGAATTGAAAAGGAAGGATGCCCATAGAAAAGCTCTTTTAGAAATTCGACAATCTGAACTAGAAATAAAATCAAAAAATTTGGAGCTAGAGGAGCTACGATTAAAAAGTAGTTTACCTAAAAATTAAGTGTTGGTTATTTTAATGTGACGGAAAAGATTTACTTTTAAAAAAATGGATTTTTATTTGTTAAAAAATGGATTTTTATTTGTTTTTGTTTAATTTATAGTTTTAATAAAATAATACAAAGTTTTAGAAACTAAACAAGTCCTTGCATAATTTTTAATCTAATATTTGTTGCATTTAAATTATCTTCATCAATGCAATCTTGTCTTAAAACTTCATTGGTAATATCAGTTTCGGCCCAGTCTATATTAAAATGAATACAGATATTATGGAGAGCAGCGCAAACGGCTGCAATTTTTCCGGCAAATTCCGGACAATAATGTAATTGCCTGGCTACCATTAAACATCGGAATCTGTTTTTAAGAACACCTATGGCTCGTTCAACTGCATTTCTTGATCGGGAATGTATTTGGTTGAAATGGCTTTCAGGGGTTCCCTCTTGTGCTGATCGAAATGGAGTGATTAAATACGGCTCCAATGGATAACCTGCATCTCCTGGAAATTGTTTTTTTTAATAAACTATAGTAATACATACAAACTTGTTCGTATATAAACATAAATACATACAAATATATAGTTGAACTTACCTAACAACCAAGTATTTCTTTCTCCATTTTCGTATTTTTCCTTTAAAAAATGCTTTAAGTCACTAACATTCCAAATGAGAGAATCATGGCTTGATCCAGGAGAATGAGTCTGAATATACCTAATTCGAAGTTTGTGATCACATACCTAAGGAATTTTAACAAATAATTATGTGTGTTTTTCGAATTGCACAAATTTAAGTCTTACCAGCATGATGTTCAGGCTAAAAAATCCTTTTCTGTTCAGGTATTTAAAACGATCATTGACTGATGGTGGTATAATCGAAACATGACTTCCGTCAATGCAACCAATTACACCAGGAAATCCTGTTTTTCGAAAAAAGTGCATTTTGATTTCATTTTTTTCTGAATCATCCATTTCAAACGAGATCCACCTTGGACAAAGTTCTTCATACATTGCTTCAATGCACTCATGGAAAGATTCGCTTACTTTTGACTGACAAATGTTCACAGCAGAATCATTCCCAGCACCTTTCTGGTAGCTTCCTTCCGCGAGTATTCTCATTGTTACCGTAAGTTTTATTAATTTTGATAAACTCGTCTTCCTTTTTTGCTCTTTCATTTTTGGAGAAATTTTGTTTAAAACATATCGAAAAGCATCCTTGTTAAGTCTAAAATATCCAATAAATCTAAAGCAATACACATATTTATTTATGCAAAGGCCACTTTATAAAAAAATTTAAATTTTTTACTTACTTTTTACTAGGAAGGTTAAATATGTTTGTTTGCTGTCTCAAATTTTTTCTTGCGATGTTCATTTCTTGTACACTGCATTCATCCTCGTCTTCAGAGGACGAAAAAAAACCCACACTGAACATTTTACTTTAAAAAAAACTATTAAAAATTAAATTAAATGCTCACTAAATTTCAATTATTTTGACAGTTTTTATAACAGGCTGTATCAAAACAACTAAAAATGCTTAATCTTTTACATTATAGCTCATTTACAAAAAATCTTAAAGGCGTAAATTTTACACGATACCATTGAGTTTTAGATTCGACTAAAAATACGCCTGTGGTCGAAATACGCCTACGCCAAACACGATAAGGGTGATTGTAATTTTTCCACCAAAGGAAAAGCTTATTTTTAAGGCGTACACTATTCCAATAGTTTTAATTAAAAAAGTATAAATTAACTCAATTTAAAGCAAAAAAATATATATATTCAAATATGGCCAATACAGGTTTCAACAAATTCTGTTAGTAGCAGGCTTTGCCAGTCTGGCGCATGTCGCCTATTCAGCGGCTCATTGTAAGGAATAGAGATAAAACAAATAATTGATTTGCTTTATTACAAAGGTTATTTCTTTTTAGATCGTACCTATTTACGGCTTACCGAACAGGAATTCACTAAACTACCATTGGATGTAAGTTACATACATATGTTAAATATTAAATACATCTTTTCTCTAAATTTTTTTTCCATATATCGTTTTCCAAATAGCTTTCAGTTTAATTTTGGTCATATACAACCTTATAGAAATCATGGATAATTTTAAAGAAATTCGTGCTACTGTCGATATGCAAGCCAAATTCTGGGATATTTTAGGCAATTTTCCATCATTTTATTCACTTAATCATAGAGGTAAAGCTTTGTCACCTCCATGAGCCAGATGAGACAGATTGTGAATCAAAATAAGACTTTAATTTGTAAATGTAGGTCTCTTGTACATAATTTAAGTAATGTGTTGATGGTTTTTCATATTTATTAAATTTAGAAAAGTACAATTAACAATGAACGTGTTTTTAAACATGCTTTTTATTTTTTTGTTGAACTTATTGCCGTTTACCCCAGATAGTATGATTTTTAGCACGAATAGGTTTCGATGGTAAAAATTGCCTATTATAATCTTCGGCTTACGCCTGGTAAAACTCCCTATCGGATGGGACAACGCAAAACAGTATTTTTAGAAGCAGCAGCATGCGATTTTTTAACAATGATATTCTTGTATGACTATATATAGATTTTTAATAATTAAACCAAAATATGTTGAAAGAAATTGTAGTTTTACTGTTTAGTTTAATTAAATTTCCAAGAAAATCTTTTAATTAAATGAAAGTCCGGGGACAATTTTTCCCATGTAACTTTCCAAATGAGCCTGAAGAAAAAGTACGGGCCATCGACGCTTTTTTGGAAAATATATTAGATATGTTCTGAAAATCACTTTTTGTGAAAGTGATTTTAAATCACAAGCAACACGAAAACTTTAAGATTTTTGTGATCTTAGACCGGTCGATATAGAATTATTTGGTAACATTTTTAATAGCCTTATTTTGAATTTTGTAGTATAATAATGAATAACGAAAAATCTCAATTGTGATATCAAAATCAAGAGATTTGAAACCACTTGATTGTAAATAAAAATTAAACTTTAATTTGTAAATGTAGGTTTCTTGTACATAATTCAAGTAATGTGTTGATGGGTTTTCATATTTATAAAATTTATAAAAGTACAATTAACAATGAACGTGTTTTTAAACATGCTTTTTATTTTTTTTTGTTGAACTTATTGCCGTTTACCCCAGATAGTATGATTTTTAGCACGAATAGGCTTCGATGGTAAAAATCGCCTATTATAATCTCCGGCTTACTCCTGGTAAAACTCCCTATCGGATGGGACAACGCAAAACAGTATTTTTAGAAGCAGCAACATGAGATTTTTTAACAATGATATTCTTTTATGACTATATATAGATTTTTAATAATTAAACCAAAATATGTTGAAAGAAATTGTAGTTTTACTGATTAGCTTAATTAAATCTCCAAGAAAATCTTTTAATTAAATGAAAGTCCGGGGACAATTTTTCCCATGTAACTTTCTAAATGAGCCTGAAGAAAAAGTACGGGCCAACGACGATTTTTTGGAAAATATATTATTAGATATGTTATGAAAATCACTTTTTGTGAAAGTGATTTTAAATCACAAGAAACACAAAAACTTTAAGATTTTTGTGATTTTAGACCGGTCGATATAGAATTATTTGGTAACATTTTTAATAGCCTTATTTTGAATTTTGTAATATAATAATGAATAACGAAAAATCTCAATTGTGATATCAAAATCAATTGATTTGAAACCACTTGATATTTACAACTTGTCTGTGTATATCAAATTCAACATTTTAATAAGTATTGTTTTATTTAAATTTTTTATAGAACAATTGGAAATACGCCGTAGAAACTAGATACGTTTTTAATGAATTTCAATCGTCAAAAATTAAAAATTTTTAAACAATACACTTACGCATTATTTTGACTCATAAAAATGGCTTAAAATAAATTATTTAAAAAATTTCTACGAGAGTTTTTCAGCCATGTTCTGAAAACACATGGTTTTATATCACTTGTGATTTTAAAGTCACAAATGGAATAATAGATTATCCCTTAATTAATTAATTGCGAATTTTAAAATAAAATTATTGGAGAAATTACAAAGTGATTCTAATTCGGCAGGCATTTAGTAAGAAGTGGTAAGCAACGACAATTTTCGATTTTACGATCAACAATTTTGATTTCGATATTTAAAGTAGATTAATCGAAGGTCATAACCGATATTACTTTAAATTCGATTTTTATTTTTAAGTTACAATAAAAGAAAATTTATTTTTACAAATTATGTATGTATAAATAAATAATTAAATTTTTCCTAGGGAAAAAAGGTATTAAAAGATACACCTATTAAATAATGGCAAAGGAATAGGGTCCCAAATACGTTAGGATTATTAAACTACATACTCTCATATTACACATTTAATCAAAAACAGTCAAAACTCAAAATTCGTCAGAATCAATTGTTGTTTCTCAGGCCAGTTTCTAGTTGAATCTTCTAACAACCCCAAAACTTATTTCCAAAATGCATTACACTCGGCTAGTGTCGGAGCTATATAATTTTTAATAGATTTCCCATTCTTTGCTATCACAAATTCAATAATGAACTTACAGCCGAATAAATATAAATAATCATAATAAGTACTATATAAATAAAACTTAAAAAAAGTAATTCCTAGCCATTTATTAATAATACATTTATTTGGTTTGAGATGCTTTGCTTACGGGTACTAAAAATATTGTTACTATCTTAATCGACCATGAAAGATTAATTGCAACATAGTTTCCTTAAAAAATAGCCAAAAACATATTAATTTTTGTAGTAAAAATCAGCCACTCTTTAACTTTCAAACATAGCGGTCGAGATTAGTTGGGTTCGCACTAAGTAAAAATTCTAATAAATTTAACGAAAATTAAGTGAATAAATACAACAACAAACCACTTTTATAATAAATAAAAATAAATTTCGCAGAAAATATTTTATATACAAGTGAAAAAGCAAAAAGTCCTTAAAAGTGGGGTTTTAATTTATGATAACTGTTCAGAAATAATTATTATTGTTGCACTTGTTCATCAGTAAAAGCAAATTTTAACTGTTTTTTTTAAAAAGTGAAGTTTGGCAAATTCGCACAAAGTAAAAATTCTAATAAATTTAACGGAAATTAAGTGCATAAATACATATAACAAACCACTTTTATAATAATTAAAAATAAATCTCGCAGAAAATATTTTATATAGGTACAAGTGAAAAAGCAAAAAGTCCTTAAGAGTGGGGTTTTTATTTATGATAACTGTTCTGAAATAATTGCTATTGTTGCACTTGTTCATCAGTAAAAGCAAAATTTATAAGTTGTAGTTATGAAAGTGCTAAATGGTTAAAAACATAGTGCTAAAATGTTCTACAAATAAAAAAAAATTGTGCATGATTTTGGAAAAATAGTTGATAACGTTAAGATTAGCTAAATAGAATCTTAAGGGATATTGTTTGTCGTTTTAATAGGATAAACGTTAAAAACATTATTAATTTTATGTTAACTATACATAATGGTGTTTCAATTCAACGTTCAACATACCAATGTAAGTAAACTTTTATTTATATATTTACATACATACATATGTACATGTATTTTAAATACACGGCGTGTTCTGAAAATCACTTTTTGTGAAACTGATTTGAAATCACAAGAAACACACAAAACTTTCAACATTTTGAGATTTTAAACCGGTCAGTAATCTAAATGCCTGCCGACTTAGAACTACTTAATTATATTTTTAATAACCTTATTTTGAATTTGGCAATAAATTATTTAAATAAATAGCGTAAAATCATAATTGTGATTTTAAAATCACAAGTGATTTGAAACCACTGGAATTTTTAAAACATGCCTGATAATTTAAAAATTTGAGAGGGCCAAACTCGAAAATAAAAACTCAGGATTGTGCTTATATTTATAGGTATGTAGAAAAAAAATTATTTAAAATTAAAAAAAAAAACCAAAAATTTCAAAATAAATGCGGCAATACTTTAAAGATCCTTTTTTTATAAAAAAGAAGCCATTTTTATACATTTTTTTAATTTGTAAAAAAGATAAACTTAATTAATATTTATACTCTGCGCATAGTAATGGGGGTTTAAATCAGTTTGTCGTTTCATTTTTAATTTCGTTAATATCCGCTGGCGAACCCACAAAATTATACATATATGTATATATATACCTATATAAATATTTTTTTTTAGTGATCGTTATAGATAGGGAAGTCTTTTTATCCATTTATGTCTGTTTTTCCGTCTGTTTCTGAAAACGTATTACTTTGTTTCAAAAGTATAGCAACGACAAATGAAATATGGCTGAATAAAAAGATGAGAAAAGTTCGTTTTCGTTTTAAAAAACGCGTTTTAGGATTATTCTTCTTTTTTTTTTATTTATTTAACTAACATATTTGTTCACATTTTGTCATTGCTTTTAACGCATAACTGCGAAATTCTCAAGTAACATTTAAATTTTCTCTTTGAGCACACGACATACATATGTATGCACAAACTTTATGGAAAGTAGAAGGAACATAGATAAAATTTACAGCAACCTAAACAATCGTCGGTAAAAATCAGGCTGCATAAAAAAAAAAATTACGTGTTGTTGTTAGTTTACTAACTAACCATCACACGAATTGAATATTTTTTTTAATTTTGTATTTAACTTACTGTAAGATCGGACTAAGATGAATGTTACAGCGCTAGGTGACTAACGATGTCTGGTTTCTTAATGCCATAGTTGCCCTAGAACTATAATGATGTCGCACTATTGGCGCTGTAACGGTTACAATATGTAATCCAGCTTAGATACGTTAGTGTTATGGTTAAACAAAAGAACAAAAAATTTTTTTTTGTTTACAGCTACTGATTTTAATCGATTATAGTATAAGGTAAAAATAGATTCTTTATTTTGATGATATATTCCCTAGTTGGGACTACTTCTTCTTCCTTTGTTTTCTACATATGTACATATATCATCAAGCGAATTATTATAATCGGCCTTATTCCATTTGATTTTAAACTGTTGTACTGTGTCTCTATTTTCAATTTTAATTTAGTCTGTTTTTACATTCGATGCTTAAAATGGCTACAATAGAGAAATAATGTTTGCTGGGTTTTACTTAAGGCGTTTTAAAT
This sequence comes from Melanophora roralis, assembly GCA_963583895.1. Lineage (NCBI taxonomy): Eukaryota > Metazoa > Arthropoda > Insecta > Diptera > Rhinophoridae > Melanophora > Melanophora roralis. Next base: position 112,434,748 of record OY757188.1, read on the forward strand.
TACATATGTACATAGACATAACCGCCATTATATTTTTATTAAATGTGTAACGACCAATAGGAAAGGGTTGAATACAAACTTTATAAAAAGTAGTAGTAGTAGTACCCTACAGATAAAATAACTGGTATGTAGTAGCAAATATAAAAGTTGCTTTTGACTTTAAACTAGTTGCATATCTCACCTTTTTTCATACATCGACATCAACTTTATTATAAAAATTAGTAGTAGCAGTAGGAACTTAGAGAAAATTTACCCCAACCTAAATTATTGTCGGTAAAAATCAGGCTGTAGCAAAAAAACGCAATTACGTGTTGTTGTTAGTTTACTAACTAACCATCACTGATGGTTGTTACAGCGCTAGGTGACTAACGATGTCTAGTTTCTTAATGCCACAGTTGCCCTAGAACTATGATGATGTCGCACTATATGCGCTGTAACGGTTACAATATGTAATCAGCTTGAAACCGTTAGTGTTATGGTTAAACAAAAGAACAAAATTTTTTTGCTTACAGCTACTGATTTTAATCGATCGATAATAGTATTAGGTAAAAATAGATTCTTACTTTGTTTTCTAATAGGTATATCATCAAGCGAATTATTGTAATCGGCCTTATTCCATTTGTCGTTGTAGTAATATTTTTATAAAAAGTAGTAGCAGCAGTAGGAACTTAGAGAAAATTTACCCCAACCTAAATTATCGTCGGTAAAAATCAGGCTGTAGCAAAAAAAAACAATTACGTGTTGTTAGTTTACTAACTAACCATCACTGATGGATGTTACAGCGCTAGGTGACTAACGATGTCTAGTTTCTTAATGCCATAGTTGCCCTAGAACTATAATGATGTCGCACTATTGGCGCTGTAACGGTTACAATATGTAATCAGCTTAAAACCGTTAGTGTTATGGTTAAATAAAAGAACAAAATTTTTTGGCTTACAGCTACTGATTTTAATCGATCGATTATAGTATTAGGTAAAAATAGATTCTACCTTTGTTTTCTAATAGGTATATCATCAAGCGAATTATTGTAATCGGCCTTATTCCATATGTCGTTGTAGTAATATTTTTATAAAAAGTAGTAGTAGCAGTAGGAACTTAGAGAAAATTTACCCCAACCTAAATTATCGTCGGTAAAAATCAGGCAGTAGCAAAAAAAAAACAATTACATGTTGTTAGTTTACTAACTAACCATCACTGATGGATGTTACAGCGCTAGGTGACTAACGATGTCTAGTTTCTTAATGCCATAGTTGCCCTAGAACTATAATGATGTCGCACTATTGGCGCTGTAACGGTTACAATATGTAATCAGCTTAAAACCGTTAGTGTTATGGTTAAATAAAAGAACAAAATTTTTTGGCTTACAGCTACTGATTTTAATCGATCGATTATAGTATTAGGTAAAAATAGATTCTTACTTTGTTTTCTAATAGGTATATCATCAAGCGAATTATTGTAATCGGCCTTATTCCATTTGTCGTTGTAGTAATATTTTTATAAAAAGTAGTAGCAGCAGTAGGAACTTAGAGAAAATTTACCCCAACCTAAATTATCGTCGGTAAAAATCAGGCTGTAGCAAAAAAAAACAATTACGTGTTGTTAGTTTACTAACTAACCATCACTGATGGATGTTACAGCGCTAGGTGACTAACGATGTCTAGTTTCTTAATGCCATAGTTGCCCTAGAACTATAATGATGTCGCACTATTGGCGCTGTAACGGTTACAATATGTAATCAGCTTAAAACCGTTAGTGTTATGGTTAAATAAAAGAACAAAATTTTTTGGCTTACAGCTACTGATTTTAATCGATCGATTATAGTATTAGGTAAAAATAGATTCTACCTTTGTTTTCTAATAGGTATATCATCAAGCGAATTATTGTAATCGGCCTTATTCCATATGTCGTTGTAGTAATATTTTTATAAAAAGTAGTAGTAGCAGTAGGAACTTAGAGAAAATTTACCCCAACCTAAATTATCGTCGGTAAAAATCAGGCAGTAGCAAAAAAAAAACAATTACATGTTGTTAGTTTACTAACTAACCATCACTGATGGATGTTACAGCGCTAGGTGACTAACGATGTCTAGTTTCTTAATGCCATAGTTGCCCTAGAACTATAATGATGTCGCACTATTGGCGCTGTAACGGTTACAATATGTAATCAGCTTAAAACCCGTTAGTGTTATGGTTAAATAAAAGAACAAAATTTTTTTGCTTACAGCTACTGATTTTAATCGATTGATTATAGTATTAGGTAAAAATAGATTCTACCTTTGTTTTCTAATAGGTATATCATTAAGCGAATTATTGTAATCGGCCTTATTCCATATGTCGTTGTAGTAATATTTTTATAAAAAGTAGTAGTAGCAGTAGGAACTTAGAGAAAATTTACCCAACCTAAATTATCGTCGGTAAAAATCAGGCTGTAGCAAAAAAAAAAAAACAATTACGTGTTGTTGTTAGTTTACCAACTAACCATCACTGATGGTTGTTACAGCGCTAGGTGACTAACGATGTCTAGTTTCTTAATGCCACAGTTGCCCTAGAACTATAATGATGTCGCACTATATGCGCTGTAACGGTTACAATATGTAATCAGCTTGAAACCGTTAGTGTTATGGTTAAACAAAAGAACAAAATTTTTTTGCTTACAGCTACTGATTTTAATCGATCGATAATAGTATTAGGTAAAAATAGATTCTTCCTTTGTTTTCTAATAGGTATATCATCAAGCGAATTATTGTAATCGGCCTTATGTCATTTGTCGTTGTAGTAATATTTTTCTAAAAATTAGCAGTAGTAGTAGGAACTTAGAGAAAATTTACCCCAACCTAAATTATCGTCGGTAAAAATTAGGCTGTAGCAAAAAAAAAAACAATTACGTGTTGTTAGTTTACTAACTAACCATCACTGATGGATGTTACAGCGCTAGGTGACTAACGATGTCTAGTTTCTTAATGCCATAGTTGCCCTAGAACTATAATGATATCGCACTATTGGCGCTGTAACGGTTACAATATGTAATCAGCTTAAAACCGTTAGTGTTATGGTTAAAAAAAAGAACAAAATTTTTTTGCTTACAGCTACTGATTTCAATCGATCGATTATAGTATTAGGTAAAAGTAGATTCTTTATTTTGATGATATATTCGCTTGTTGGGACTACTTCCTTTGTTTTCTTATAGGTATAGTGTTAGGTCTACCACCCGGATAACAATCTTGACGCGATGTGGTGGCTTAAGTGTAGGCTGTGGTATCCGTCTTAAAGGACTGACCATGATGGGGAATGCATTCATACCTCTTCCATCTTGGTGTCATTAAGGCGGTATACAAAAAAGCCTACATGACAAAAGGTTATCCAATCCCTATTCTTTATCCTTCACCCTTTCTCCCTTCCATCTCCAACTCCCTATTCACCACTTGTAAGAATAAGGTGGTTAGTAGCAGTGCCGAGAACCTGAATACCTAATTAGTGGTTAAAAAGGATTAGTCGCTAACAGCTTTCCTCCGGTGCGAGGTCACGGGCCGGCTGTATGTAATTGACCAGTCCATGTACGCCATCCCTGTATGGATCGTCCATGTGCTTTTATAAAAAAGAGCGAGCGTGCCACCATTTTGAAAGCATATAAACGAGCGCGGCATCATTTTAAAAGTATAAATAAGGTGTCGGCACATGTATAGCAAAAAGTTCGATATATATGTAAAAAGTTCATACATTTTACTTGATATGTGTTAGTTATTATATTTTATTATTACTAATATAATAAATTAACATTGTTTATAATATACATGCATATATAACATGTATTATATATTATTATTTGTTATTTAAATAACTTTAATATGATCATATATTAAATAAAACATGTATAATGAATAAACATTTATAATAAATGTAATGAAATCAATTATTTTTACTAATATAATAAATTAACATTGTTTATAATATACATGTATTATATATTATTATTTGTTATTTAAATAACTTTAATATGATCATATATTAAATAAAACATGTATAATGAATAAACATTTATAATAAATGTAATGAAATCAATTCTTTACATCGTTGTTATATTAGTTTTGTAAAATATATACATATAACAGTTTTTGATTATAGTGTTTTAATAATATATGTATAATTGCGATTTTAGCAGCATTTGTATTTAGATAAATAAAGCTTTTGGGGTAAAAGTATACATACATAGATCTTTGACTTTTATTACGTACATACGTTAATAAATGATGGTTGTTTTTTGGGAAATTCTCTAATATAGGGAAATTGTTTACATGAGAGGCATGCTTTAATTTATATATATATGTATATGTTTGTTTGTTTTACTTTATACCACTGCATTTACTTATTTTTATATGAATGTGTATATATATATATTAATTTATTTAATTCATATAGCCGATGATTATTAGCAAACTGTATTTATCGATTATTCATTCGCAAGAAAACCATTAGGTACTCTTTAGTACAAGTGTGTTACATGTGGTCTTTTATAAAGAGCGAGCGAGCGAGCGAGCGTGCCACCATTTTGAAAGCTTTAAAAAGATGATTGCGGCATCATTTTAAAAGTATAAACAAGGTGTTTGCACTTGTATAGCAAAAAGTTCTTAATATATGTAAAAAGTTCATACATTTTACTTGATATGTGTCACATTGCAATCACCTGTATGTACTAATACACATATAATATGTATGGAATGTAAAAAGTCGAAGAAGAAGAACAATGTTTAAACAAATAATGTAGTTATTTTAATAAAAAACAATATTTGTTCAAAATAAATTAATTATTTGATAAATATGAATAATAATGTATTAAATTAAAGATAGTGATTTTTTATAATTTTTTTAATAATATTTATTTAATTTTAAATAAATTAATTACTATATTTTATTATTACTAATATAATAAATAATAATTTAATAATATTTATTTAATTTTTTTTTATAATAGAAAATTATATTTTTAGTAATATAATAAATTAACATTGTTTATAATATACATGCATATATAACATGTATTATATATTATTATTTGTTATTTAAATAACTTTAATATGATCATATATTAAATAAAACATGTATAATGAATAAACATTTATAATAAATGTAATGAAATCAATTATTTTTACTAATATAATAAATTAACATTGTTTATAATATACATGTATTATATATTATTATTTGTTATTTAAATAACTTTAATATGATCATATATTAAATAAAACATGTATAATGAATAAACATTTATAATAAATGTAATGAAATCAATTCTTTACATCGTTGTTATATTAGTTTTGTAAAATATATACATATAACAGTTTTTGATTATAGTGTTTTAATAATATATGTATAATTGCGATTTTAGCAGCATTTGTATTTAGATAAATAAAGCTTTTGGGGTAAAAGTATACATACATAGATCTTTGACTTTTATTACGTACATACGTTAATAAATGATGGTTGTTTTTTGGGAAATTCTCTAATATAGGGAAATTGTTTACATGAGAGGCATGCTTTAATTTATATATATATGTATATGTTTGTTTGTTTTACTTTATACCACTGCATTTACTTATTTTTATATGAATGTGTATATATATATATTAATTTATTTAATTCATATAGCCGATGATTATTAGCAAACTGTATTTATCGATTATTCATTCGCAAGAAAACCATTAGGTACTCTTTAGTACAAGTGTGTTACATGTGGTCTTTTATAAAGAGCGAGCGAGCGAGCGAGCGTGCCACCATTTTGAAAGCTTTAAAAAGATGATTGCGGCATCATTTTAAAAGTATAAACAAGGTGTTTGCACTTGTATAGCAAAAAGTTCTTAATATATGTAAAAAGTTCATACATTTTACTTGATATGTGTCACATTGCAATCACCTGTATGTACTAATACACATATAATATGTATGGAATGTAAAAAGTCGAAGAAGAAGAACAATGTTTAAACAAATAATGTAGTTATTTTAATAAAAAACAATATTTGTTCAAAATAAATTAATTATTTGATAAATATGAATAATAATGTATTAAATTAAAGATAGTGATTTTTTATAATTTTTTTAATAATATTTATTTAATTTTAAATAAATTAATTACTATATTTTATTATTACTAATATAATAAATAATAATTTAATAATATTTATTTAATTTTTTTTTATAATAGAAAATTATATTTTTAGTAATATAATAAATTAACATTGTTTATAATATACATGCATATATAACATGTATTATATATTATTATTTGTTATTTAAATAACTTTAATATGATCATATATTAAATAAAACATGTATAATGAATAAACATTTATAATAAATGTAATGAAATCAATTATTTTTACTAATATAATAAATTAACATTGTTTATAATATACATGTATTATATATTATTATTTGTTATTTAAATAACTTTAATATGATCATATATTAAATAAAACATGTATAATGAATAAACATTTATAATAAATGTAATGAAATCAATTCTTTACATCGTTGTTATATTAGTTTTGTAAAATATATACATATAACAGTTTTTGATTATAGTGTTTTAATAATATATGTATAATTGCGATTTTAGCAGCATTTGTATTTAGATAAATAAAGCTTTTGGGGTAAAAGTATACATACATAGATCTTTGACTTTTATTACGTACATACGTTAATAAATGATGGTTGTTTTTTGGGAAATTCTCTAATATAGGGAAATTGTTTACATGAGAGGCATGCTTTAATTTATATATATATGTATATGTTTGTTTGTTTTACTTTATACCACTGCATTTACTTATTTTTATATGAATGTGTATATATATATATTAATTTATTTAATTCATATAGCCGATGATTATTAGCAAACTGTATTTATCGATTATTCATTCGCAAGAAAACCATTAGGTACTCTTTAGTACAAGTGTGTTACATGTGGTCTTTTATAAAGAGCGAGCGAGCGAGCGAGCGTGCCACCATTTTGAAAGCTTTAAAAAGATGATTGCGGCATCATTTTAAAAGTATAAACAAGGTGTTTGCACTTGTATAGCAAAAAGTTCTTAATATATGTAAAAAGTTCATACATTTTACTTGATATGTGTCACATTGCAATCACCTGTATGTACTAATACACATATAATATGTATGGAATGTAAAAAGTCGAAGAAGAAGAACAATGTTTAAACAAATAATGTAGTTATTTTAATAAAAAACAATATTTGTTCAAAATAAATTAATTATTTGATAAATATGAATAATAATGTATTAAATTAAAGATAGTGATTTTTTATAATTTTTTTAATAATATTTATTTAATTTTAAATAAATTAATTACTATATTTTATTATTACTAATATAATAAATAATAATTTAATAATATTTATTTAATTTTTTTTTATAATAGAAAATTATATTTTTAGTAATATAATAAATTAACATTGTTTATAATATACATGCATATATAACATGTATTATATATTATTATTTGTTATTTAAATAACTTTAATATGATCATATATTAAATAAAACATGTATAATGAATAAACATTTATAATAAATGTAATGAAATCAATTATTTTTACTAATATAATAAATTAACATTGTTTATAATATACATGTATTATATATTATTATTTGTTATTTAAATAACTTTAATATGATCATATATTAAATAAAACATGTATAATGAATAAACATTTATAATAAATGTAATGAAATCAATTCTTTACATCGTTGTTATATTAGTTTTGTAAAATATATACATATAACAGTTTTTGATTATAGTGTTTTAATAATATATGTATAATTGCGATTTTAGCAGCATTTGTATTTAGATAAATAAAGCTTTTGGGGTAAAAGTATACATACATAGATCTTTGACTTTTATTACGTACATACGTTAATAAATGATGGTTGTTTTTTGGGAAATTCTCTAATATAGGGAAATTGTTTACATGAGAGGCATGCTTTAATTTATATATATATGTATATGTTTGTTTGTTTTACTTTATACCACTGCATTTACTTATTTTTATATGAATGTGTATATATATATATTAATTTATTTAATTCATATAGCCGATGATTATTAGCAAACTGTATTTATCGATTATTCATTCGCAAGAAAACCATTAGGTACTCTTTAGTACAAGTGTGTTACATGTGGTCTTTTATAAAGAGCGAGCGAGCGAGCGAGCGTGCCACCATTTTGAAAGCTTTAAAAAGATGATTGCGGCATCATTTTAAAAGTATAAACAAGGTGTTTGCACTTGTATAGCAAAAAGTTCTTAATATATGTAAAAAGTTCATACATTTTACTTGATATGTGTCACATTGCAATCACCTGTATGTACTAATACACATATAATATGTATGGAATGTAAAAAGTCGAAGAAGAAGAACAATGTTTAAACAAATAATGTAGTTATTTTAATAAAAAACAATATTTGTTCAAAATAAATTAATTATTTGATAAATATGAATAATTATCTATTAAATTAAAGATAGTGATTTTTTATTTTTTTTTTTAATAATATTTATTTAATTTTAAATCAAATAATTAAATTATTTTATTATTACTAATATAATAAATAATAATTTAATAATATTTATTTAATTTTAACTAATATAATATAATAACATTGTTTATAATATACATGCATATATAACATGTATTATATAAGTTTATTTGTTATTTAAATAACTTTAATATGATCATATATTAAATAAAACATGTATAATGAATAAACATTTATAATAAATGTAATGAAATCAATTATTTTTACTAATATAATAAATTAACATTGTTTATAATATACATGCATATATAACATGTATTATATAAGATTATTTGTGTTAATTAATTAACTTTAACTTTAATTTGATCATAATTAACATAAAACATGGTATAATGAATAAATATAATAAATAAATGTAATTAAATCAATTCTTTACATCGTTGTTTTATTAGTTTTGTAATATATAAAAGACATATTGTTTATAGTGTGTTTTAATATATATATAATTGCAATTTTAGCAGCATTTGTATTTAGTTAGATAAATAAAGCTTTTGAGAGGAAAAGCATATATACATACATAGATCTTTGACTTTTATTACGTACGTACATAAATGCTAGTTGTTTTTAGGGGAAATTCTCTAATATTTGGGAAATTATTTACATGAGTGGCATGCTTTAATTTATATATATGTATATGTCTGTTTGTTTTACTTAATACCACTGCATTTACTTATTTTTATATGAATGTGTATATATTTTACTTTATATAATTCATATAGCCGATTATTATTATTAGCAAACTGTAAGATTTTAACGATTATTTATTCGGCAAGAAAACCATTTGGTATACTATTTAGTACAACTGTGTTACATGTGGTCTTTTATAAAGAGCGAGCGAGCGTGCCACCATATTGAAAGCTTTAAAAAGATGATGGCGGCATCATTTTGAAAGTATAAATAAGGTGTTTGCACTTGTATAGCAAAAAGTGCTTAATATATGTAAAAAGTTCATACATTTTACTTGATATGTGTCACATTGCAATCACCTGTATGTACTAATACACATATAATATGTATGGAATGTAAAAAGTCGAAGAAGAAGAACAATGTTTAAACAAATAATGTAGTTATTTTAATAAAAAACAATATTTGTTCAAAATAAATTAATTATTTGATAAATATGAATAATTATCTATTAAATTAAAGATAGTGATTTTTTATTTTTTTTTTTAATAATATTTATTTAATTTTAAATCAAATAATTAAATTATTTTATTATTACTAATATAATAAATAATAATTTAATAATATTTATTTAATTTTTTTTTATAATAGAAAATTATATTTTTAGTAATATAATAAATTAACATTGTTTATAATATACATGCATATATAACATGTATTATATATTATTATTTGTTATTTAAATAACTTTAATATGATCATATATTAAATAAAACATGTATAATGAATAAACATTTATAATAAATGTAATGAAATCAATTATTTTTACTAATATAATAAATTAACATTGTTTATAATATACATGTATTATATATTATTATTTGTTATTTAAATAACTTTAATATGATCATATATTAAATAAAACATGTATAATGAATAAACATTTATAATAAATGTAATGAAATCAATTCTTTACATCGTTGTTATATTAGTTTTGTAAAATATATACATATAACAGTTTTTGATTATAGTGTTTTAATAATATATGTATAATTGCGATTTTAGCAGCATTTGTATTTAGATAAATAAAGCTTTTGGGGTAAAAGTATACATACATAGATCTTTGACTTTTATTACGTACATACGTTAATAAATGATGGTTGTTTTTTGGGAAATTCTCTAATATAGGGAAATTGTTTACATGAGAGGCATGCTTTAATTTATATATATATGTATATGTTTGTTTGTTTTACTTTATACCACTGCATTTACTTATTTTTATATGAATGTGTATATATATATATTAATTTATTTAATTCATATAGCCGATGATTATTAGCAAACTGTATTTATCGATTATTCATTCGCAAGAAAACCATTAGGTACTCTTTAGTACAAGTGTGTTACATGTGGTCTTTTATAAAGAGCGAGCGAGCGAGCGAGCGTGCCACCATTTTGAAAGCTTTAAAAAGATGATTGCGGCATCATTTTAAAAGTATAAACAAGGTGTTTGCACTTGTATAGCAAAAAGTTCTTAATATATGTAAAAAGTTCATACATTTTACTTGATATGTGTCACATTGCAATCACCTGTATGTACTAATACACATATAATATGTATGGAATGTAAAAAGTCGAAGAAGAAGAACAATGTTTAAACAAATAATGTAGTTATTTTAATAAAAAACAATATTTGTTCAAAATAAATTAATTATTTGATAAATATGAATAATAATGTATTAAATTAAAGATAGTGATTTTTTATAATTTTTTTAATAATATTTATTTAATTTTAAATAAATTAATTACTATATTTTATTATTACTAATATAATAAATAATAATTTAATAATATTTATTTAATTTTTTTTTATAATAGAAAATTATATTTTTAGTAATATAATAAATTAACATTGTTTATAATATACATGCATATATAACATGTATTATATATTATTATTTGTTATTTAAATAACTTTAATATGATCATATATTAAATAAAACATGTATAATGAATAAACATTTATAATAAATGTAATGAAATCAATTATTTTTACTAATATAATAAATTAACATTGTTTATAATATACATGTATTATATATTATTATTTGTTATTTAAATAACTTTAATATGATCATATATTAAATAAAACATGTATAATGAATAAACATTTATAATAAATGTAATGAAATCAATTCTTTACATCGTTGTTATATTAGTTTTGTAAAATATATACATATAACAGTTTTTGATTATAGTGTTTTAATAATATATGTATAATTGCGATTTTAGCAGCATTTGTATTTAGATAAATAAAGCTTTTGGGGTAAAAGTATACATACATAGATCTTTGACTTTTATTACGTACATACGTTAATAAATGATGGTTGTTTTTTGGGAAATTCTCTAATATAGGGAAATTGTTTACATGAGAGGCATGCTTTAATTTATATATATATGTATATGTTTGTTTGTTTTACTTTATACCACTGCATTTACTTATTTTTATATGAATGTGTATATATATATATTAATTTATTTAATTCATATAGCCGATGATTATTAGCAAACTGTATTTATCGATTATTCATTCGCAAGAAAACCATTAGGTACTCTTTAGTACAAGTGTGTTACATGTGGTCTTTTATAAAGAGCGAGCGAGCGAGCGAGCGTGCCACCATTTTGAAAGCTTTAAAAAGATGATTGCGGCATCATTTTAAAAGTATAAACAAGGTGTTTGCACTTGTATAGCAAAAAGTTCTTAATATATGTAAAAAGTTCATACATTTTACTTGATATGTGTCACATTGCAATCACCTGTATGTACTAATACACATATAATATGTATGGAATGTAAAAAGTCGAAGAAGAAGAACAATGTTTAAACAAATAATGTAGTTATTTTAATAAAAAACAATATTTGTTCAAAATAAATTAATTATTTGATAAATATGAATAATAATGTATTAAATTAAAGATAGTGATTTTTTATAATTTTTTTAATAATATTTATTTAATTTTAAATAAATTAATTACTATATTTTATTATTACTAATATAATAAATAATAATTTAATAATATTTATTTAATTTTTTTTTATAATAGAAAATTATATTTTTAGTAATATAATAAATTAACATTGTTTATAATATACATGCATATATAACATGTATTATATATTATTATTTGTTATTTAAATAACTTTAATATGATCATATATTAAATAAAACATGTATAATGAATAAACATTTATAATAAATGTAATGAAATCAATTATTTTTACTAATATAATAAATTAACATTGTTTATAATATACATGTATTATATATTATTATTTGTTATTTAAATAACTTTAATATGATCATATATTAAATAAAACATGTATAATGAATAAACATTTATAATAAATGTAATGAAATCAATTCTTTACATCGTTGTTATATTAGTTTTGTAAAATATATACATATAACAGTTTTTGATTATAGTGTTTTAATAATATATGTATAATTGCGATTTTAGCAGCATTTGTATTTAGATAAATAAAGCTTTTGGGGTAAAAGTATACATACATAGATCTTTGACTTTTATTACGTACATACGTTAATAAATGATGGTTGTTTTTTGGGAAATTCTCTAATATAGGGAAATTGTTTACATGAGAGGCATGCTTTAATTTATATATATATGTATATGTTTGTTTGTTTTACTTTATACCACTGCATTTACTTATTTTTATATGAATGTGTATATATATATATTAATTTATTTAATTCATATAGCCGATGATTATTAGCAAACTGTATTTATCGATTATTCATTCGCAAGAAAACCATTAGGTACTCTTTAGTACAAGTGTGTTACATGTGGTCTTTTATAAAGAGCGAGCGAGCGAGCGAGCGTGCCACCATTTTGAAAGCTTTAAAAAGATGATTGCGGCATCATTTTAAAAGTATAAACAAGGTGTTTGCACTTGTATAGCAAAAAGTTCTTAATATATGTAAAAAGTTCATACATTTTACTTGATATGTGTCACATTGCAATCACCTGTATGTACTAATACACATATAATATGTATGGAATGTAAAAAGTCGAAGAAGAAGAACAATGTTTAAACAAATAATGTAGTTATTTTAATAAAAAACAATATTTGTTCAAAATAAATTAATTATTTGATAAATATGAATAATAATGTATTAAATTAAAGATAGTGATTTTTTATAATTTTTTTAATAATATTTATTTAATTTTAAATAAATTAATTACTATATTTTATTATTACTAATATAATAAATAATAATTTAATAATATTTATTTAATTTTTTTTTATAATAGAAAATTATATTTTTAGTAATATAATAAATTAACATTGTTTATAATATACATGCATATATAACATGTATTATATATTATTATTTGTTATTTAAATAACTTTAATATGATCATATATTAAATAAAACATGTATAATGAATAAACATTTATAATAAATGTAATGAAATCAATTATTTTTACTAATATAATAAATTAACATTGTTTATAATATACATGTATTATATATTATTATTTGTTATTTAAATAACTTTAATATGATCATATATTAAATAAAACATGTATAATGAATAAACATTTATAATAAATGTAATGAAATCAATTCTTTACATCGTTGTTATATTAGTTTTGTAAAATATATACATATAACAGTTTTTGATTATAGTGTTTTAATAATATATGTATAATTGCGATTTTAGCAGCATTTGTATTTAGATAAATAAAGCTTTTGGGGTAAAAGTATACATACATAGATCTTTGACTTTTATTACGTACATACGTTAATAAATGATGGTTGTTTTTTGGGAAATTCTCTAATATAGGGAAATTGTTTACATGAGAGGCATGCTTTAATTTATATATATATGTATATGTTTGTTTGTTTTACTTTATACCACTGCATTTACTTATTTTTATATGAATGTGTATATATATATATTAATTTATTTAATTCATATAGCCGATGATTATTAGCAAACTGTATTTATCGATTATTCATTCGCAAGAAAACCATTAGGTACTCTTTAGTACAAGTGTGTTACATGTGGTCTTTTATAAAGAGCGAGCGAGCGAGCGAGCGTGCCACCATTTTGAAAGCTTTAAAAAGATGATTGCGGCATCATTTTAAAAGTATAAACAAGGTGTTTGCACTTGTATAGCAAAAAGTTCTTAATATATGTAAAAAGTTCATACATTTTACTTGATATGTGTCACATTGCAATCACCTGTATGTACTAATACACATATAATATGTATGGAATGTAAAAAGTCGAAGAAGAAGAACAATGTTTAAACAAATAATGTAGTTATTTTAATAAAAAACAATATTTGTTCAAAATAAATTAATTATTTGATAAATATGAATAATAATGTATTAAATTAAAGATAGTGATTTTTTATAATTTTTTTAATAATATTTATTTAATTTTAAATAAATTAATTACTATATTTTATTATTACTAATATAATAAATAATAATTTAATAATATTTATTTAATTTTTTTTTATAATAGAAAATTATATTTTTAGTAATATAATAAATTAACATTGTTTATAATATACATGCATATATAACATGTATTATATATTATTATTTGTTATTTAAATAACTTTAATATGATCATATATTAAATAAAACATGTATAATGAATAAACATTTATAATAAATGTAATGAAATCAATTATTTTTACTAATATAATAAATTAACATTGTTTATAATATACATGTATTATATATTATTATTTGTTATTTAAATAACTTTAATATGATCATATATTAAATAAAACATGTATAATGAATAAACATTTATAATAAATGTAATGAAATCAATTCTTTACATCGTTGTTATATTAGTTTTGTAAAATATATACATATAACAGTTTTTGATTATAGTGTTTTAATAATATATGTATAATTGCGATTTTAGCAGCATTTGTATTTAGATAAATAAAGCTTTTGGGGTAAAAGTATACATACATAGATCTTTGACTTTTATTACGTACATACGTTAATAAATGATGGTTGTTTTTTGGGAAATTCTCTAATATAGGGAAATTGTTTACATGAGAGGCATGCTTTAATTTATATATATATGTATATGTTTGTTTGTTTTACTTTATACCACTGCATTTACTTATTTTTATATGAATGTGTATATATATATATTAATTTATTTAATTCATATAGCCGATGATTATTAGCAAACTGTATTTATCGATTATTCATTCGCAAGAAAACCATTAGGTACTCTTTAGTACAAGTGTGTTACATGTGGTCTTTTATAAAGAGCGAGCGAGCGAGCGAGCGTGCCACCATTTTGAAAGCTTTAAAAAGATGATTGCGGCATCATTTTAAAAGTATAAACAAGGTGTTTGCACTTGTATAGCAAAAAGTTCTTAATATATGTAAAAAGTTCATACATTTTACTTGATATGTGTCACATTGCAATCACCTGTATGTACTAATACACATATAATATGTATGGAATGTAAAAAGTCGAAGAAGAAGAACAATGTTTAAACAAATAATGTAGTTATTTTAATAAAAAACAATATTTGTTCAAAATAAATTAATTATTTGATAAATATGAATAATAATGTATTAAATTAAAGATAGTGATTTTTTATAATTTTTTTAATAATATTTATTTAATTTTAAATAAATTAATTACTATATTTTATTATTACTAATATAATAAATAATAATTTAATAATATTTATTTAATTTTTTTTTATAATAGAAAATTATATTTTTAGTAATATAATAAATTAACATTGTTTATAATATACATGCATATATAACATGTATTATATATTATTATTTGTTATTTAAATAACTTTAATATGATCATATATTAAATAAAACATGTATAATGAATAAACATTTATAATAAATGTAATGAAATCAATTATTTTTACTAATATAATAAATTAACATTGTTTATAATATACATGTATTATATATTATTATTTGTTATTTAAATAACTTTAATATGATCATATATTAAATAAAACATGTATAATGAATAAACATTTATAATAAATGTAATGAAATCAATTCTTTACATCGTTGTTATATTAGTTTTGTAAAATATATACATATAACAGTTTTTGATTATAGTGTTTTAATAATATATGTATAATTGCGATTTTAGCAGCATTTGTATTTAGATAAATAAAGCTTTTGGGGTAAAAGTATACATACATAGATCTTTGACTTTTATTACGTACATACGTTAATAAATGATGGTTGTTTTTTGGGAAATTCTCTAATATAGGGAAATTGTTTACATGAGAGGCATGCTTTAATTTATATATATATGTATATGTTTGTTTGTTTTACTTTATACCACTGCATTTACTTATTTTTATATGAATGTGTATATATATATATTAATTTATTTAATTCATATAGCCGATGATTATTAGCAAACTGTATTTATCGATTATTCATTCGCAAGAAAACCATTAGGTACTCTTTAGTACAAGTGTGTTACATGTGGTCTTTTATAAAGAGCGAGCGAGCGAGCGAGCGTGCCACCATTTTGAAAGCTTTAAAAAGATGATTGCGGCATCATTTTAAAAGTATAAACAAGGTGTTTGCACTTGTATAGCAAAAAGTTCTTAATATATGTAAAAAGTTCATACATTTTACTTGATATGTGTCACATTGCAATCACCTGTATGTACTAATACACATATAATATGTATGGAATGTAAAAAGTCGAAGAAGAAGAACAATGTTTAAACAAATAATGTAGTTATTTTAATAAAAAACAATATTTGTTCAAAATAAATTAATTATTTGATAAATATGAATAATAATGTATTAAATTAAAGATAGTGATTTTTTATAATTTTTTTAATAATATTTATTTAATTTTAAATAAATTAATTACTATATTTTATTATTACTAATATAATAAATAATAATTTAATAATATTTATTTAATTTTTTTTTATAATAGAAAATTATATTTTTAGTAATATAATAAATTAACATTGTTTATAATATACATGCATATATAACATGTATTATATATTATTATTTGTTATTTAAATAACTTTAATATGATCATATATTAAATAAAACATGTATAATGAATAAACATTTATAATAAATGTAATGAAATCAATTATTTTTACTAATATAATAAATTAACATTGTTTATAATATACATGTATTATATATTATTATTTGTTATTTAAATAACTTTAATATGATCATATATTAAATAAAACATGTATAATGAATAAACATTTATAATAAATGTAATGAAATCAATTCTTTACATCGTTGTTATATTAGTTTTGTAAAATATATACATATAACAGTTTTTGATTATAGTGTTTTAATAATATATGTATAATTGCGATTTTAGCAGCATTTGTATTTAGATAAATAAAGCTTTTGGGGTAAAAGTATACATACATAGATCTTTGACTTTTATTACGTACATACGTTAATAAATGATGGTTGTTTTTTGGGAAATTCTCTAATATAGGGAAATTGTTTACATGAGAGGCATGCTTTAATTTATATATATATGTATATGTTTGTTTGTTTTACTTTATACCACTGCATTTACTTATTTTTATATGAATGTGTATATATATATATTAATTTATTTAATTCATATAGCCGATGATTATTAGCAAACTGTATTTATCGATTATTCATTCGCAAGAAAACCATTAGGTACTCTTTAGTACAAGTGTGTTACATGTGGTCTTTTATAAAGAGCGAGCGAGCGAGCGAGCGTGCCACCATTTTGAAAGCTTTAAAAAGATGATTGCGGCATCATTTTAAAAGTATAAACAAGGTGTTTGCACTTGTATAGCAAAAAGTTCTTAATATATGTAAAAAGTTCATACATTTTACTTGATATGTGTCACATTGCAATCACCTGTATGTACTAATACACATATAATATGTATGGAATGTAAAAAGTCGAAGAAGAAGAACAATGTTTAAACAAATAATGTAGTTATTTTAATAAAAAACAATATTTGTTCAAAATAAATTAATTATTTGATAAATATGAATAATAATGTATTAAATTAAAGATAGTGATTTTTTATAATTTTTTTAATAATATTTATTTAATTTTAAATAAATTAATTACTATATTTTATTATTACTAATATAATAAATAATAATTTAATAATATTTATTTAATTTTTTTTTATAATAGAAAATTATATTTTTAGTAATATAATAAATTAACATTGTTTATAATATACATGCATATATAACATGTATTATATATTATTATTTGTTATTTAAATAACTTTAATATGATCATATATTAAATAAAACATGTATAATGAATAAACATTTATAATAAATGTAATGAAATCAATTATTTTTACTAATATAATAAATTAACATTGTTTATAATATACATGTATTATATATTATTATTTGTTATTTAAATAACTTTAATATGATCATATATTAAATAAAACATGTATAATGAATAAACATTTATAATAAATGTAATGAAATCAATTCTTTACATCGTTGTTATATTAGTTTTGTAAAATATATACATATAACAGTTTTTGATTATAGTGTTTTAATAATATATGTATAATTGCGATTTTAGCAGCATTTGTATTTAGATAAATAAAGCTTTTGGGGTAAAAGTATACATACATAGATCTTTGACTTTTATTACGTACATACGTTAATAAATGATGGTTGTTTTTTGGGAAATTCTCTAATATAGGGAAATTGTTTACATGAGAGGCATGCTTTAATTTATATATATATGTATATGTTTGTTTGTTTTACTTTATACCACTGCATTTACTTATTTTTATATGAATGTGTATATATATATATTAATTTATTTAATTCATATAGCCGATGATTATTAGCAAACTGTATTTATCGATTATTCATTCGCAAGAAAACCATTAGGTACTCTTTAGTACAAGTGTGTTACATGTGGTCTTTTATAAAGAGCGAGCGAGCGAGCGAGCGTGCCACCATTTTGAAAGCTTTAAAAAGATGATTGCGGCATCATTTTAAAAGTATAAACAAGGTGTTTGCACTTGTATAGCAAAAAGTTCTTAATATATGTAAAAAGTTCATACATTTTACTTGATATGTGTCACATTGCAATCACCTGTATGTACTAATACACATATAATATGTATGGAATGTAAAAAGTCGAAGAAGAAGAACAATGTTTAAACAAATAATGTAGTTATTTTAATAAAAAACAATATTTGTTCAAAATAAATTAATTATTTGATAAATATGAATAATAATGTATTAAATTAAAGATAGTGATTTTTTATAATTTTTTTAATAATATTTATTTAATTTTAAATAAATTAATTACTATATTTTATTATTACTAATATAATAAATAATAATTTAATAATATTTATTTAATTTTTTTTTATAATAGAAAATTATATTTTTAGTAATATAATAAATTAACATTGTTTATAATATACATGCATATATAACATGTATTATATATTATTATTTGTTATTTAAATAACTTTAATATGATCATATATTAAATAAAACATGTATAATGAATAAACATTTATAATAAATGTAATGAAATCAATTATTTTTACTAATATAATAAATTAACATTGTTTATAATATACATGTATTATATATTATTATTTGTTATTTAAATAACTTTAATATGATCATATATTAAATAAAACATGTATAATGAATAAACATTTATAATAAATGTAATGAAATCAATTCTTTACATCGTTGTTATATTAGTTTTGTAAAATATATACATATAACAGTTTTTGATTATAGTGTTTTAATAATATATGTATAATTGCGATTTTAGCAGCATTTGTATTTAGATAAATAAAGCTTTTGGGGTAAAAGTATACATACATAGATCTTTGACTTTTATTACGTACATACGTTAATAAATGATGGTTGTTTTTTGGGAAATTCTCTAATATAGGGAAATTGTTTACATGAGAGGCATGCTTTAATTTATATATATATGTATATGTTTGTTTGTTTTACTTTATACCACTGCATTTACTTATTTTTATATGAATGTGTATATATATATATTAATTTATTTAATTCATATAGCCGATGATTATTAGCAAACTGTATTTATCGATTATTCATTCGCAAGAAAACCATTAGGTACTCTTTAGTACAAGTGTGTTACATGTGGTCTTTTATAAAGAGCGAGCGAGCGAGCGAGCGTGCCACCATTTTGAAAGCTTTAAAAAGATGATTGCGGCATCATTTTAAAAGTATAAACAAGGTGTTTGCACTTGTATAGCAAAAAGTTCTTAATATATGTAAAAAGTTCATACATTTTACTTGATATGTGTCACATTGCAATCACCTGTATGTACTAATACACATATAATATGTATGGAATGTAAAAAGTCGAAGAAGAAGAACAATGTTTAAACAAATAATGTAGTTATTTTAATAAAAAACAATATTTGTTCAAAATAAATTAATTATTTGATAAATATGAATAATAATGTATTAAATTAAAGATAGTGATTTTTTATAATTTTTTTAATAATATTTATTTAATTTTAAATAAATTAATTACTATATTTTATTATTACTAATATAATAAATAATAATTTAATAATATTTATTTAATTTTTTTTTATAATAGAAAATTATATTTTTAGTAATATAATAAATTAACATTGTTTATAATATACATGCATATATAACATGTATTATATATTATTATTTGTTATTTAAATAACTTTAATATGATCATATATTAAATAAAACATGTATAATGAATAAACATTTATAATAAATGTAATGAAATCAATTATTTTTACTAATATAATAAATTAACATTGTTTATAATATACATGTATTATATATTATTATTTGTTATTTAAATAACTTTAATATGATCATATATTAAATAAAACATGTATAATGAATAAACATTTATAATAAATGTAATGAAATCAATTCTTTACATCGTTGTTATATTAGTTTTGTAAAATATATACATATAACAGTTTTTGATTATAGTGTTTTAATAATATATGTATAATTGCGATTTTAGCAGCATTTGTATTTAGATAAATAAAGCTTTTGGGGTAAAAGTATACATACATAGATCTTTGACTTTTATTACGTACATACGTTAATAAATGATGGTTGTTTTTTGGGAAATTCTCTAATATAGGGAAATTGTTTACATGAGAGGCATGCTTTAATTTATATATATATGTATATGTTTGTTTGTTTTACTTTATACCACTGCATTTACTTATTTTTATATGAATGTGTATATATATATATTAATTTATTTAATTCATATAGCCGATGATTATTAGCAAACTGTATTTATCGATTATTCATTCGCAAGAAAACCATTAGGTACTCTTTAGTACAAGTGTGTTACATGTGGTCTTTTATAAAGAGCGAGCGAGCGAGCGAGCGTGCCACCATTTTGAAAGCTTTAAAAAGATGATTGCGGCATCATTTTAAAAGTATAAACAAGGTGTTTGCACTTGTATAGCAAAAAGTTCTTAATATATGTAAAAAGTTCATACATTTTACTTGATATGTGTCACATTGCAATCACCTGTATGTACTAATACACATATAATATGTATGGAATGTAAAAAGTCGAAGAAGAAGAACAATGTTTAAACAAATAATGTAGTTATTTTAATAAAAAACAATATTTGTTCAAAATAAATTAATTATTTGATAAATATGAATAATAATGTATTAAATTAAAGATAGTGATTTTTTATAATTTTTTTAATAATATTTATTTAATTTTAAATAAATTAATTACTATATTTTATTATTACTAATATAATAAATAATAATTTAATAATATTTATTTAATTTTTTTTTATAATAGAAAATTATATTTTTAGTAATATAATAAATTAACATTGTTTATAATATACATGCATATATAACATGTATTATATATTATTATTTGTTATTTAAATAACTTTAATATGATCATATATTAAATAAAACATGTATAATGAATAAACATTTATAATAAATGTAATGAAATCAATTATTTTTACTAATATAATAAATTAACATTGTTTATAATATACATGTATTATATATTATTATTTGTTATTTAAATAACTTTAATATGATCATATATTAAATAAAACATGTATAATGAATAAACATTTATAATAAATGTAATGAAATCAATTCTTTACATCGTTGTTATATTAGTTTTGTAAAATATATACATATAACAGTTTTTGATTATAGTGTTTTAATAATATATGTATAATTGCGATTTTAGCAGCATTTGTATTTAGATAAATAAAGCTTTTGGGGTAAAAGTATACATACATAGATCTTTGACTTTTATTACGTACATACGTTAATAAATGATGGTTGTTTTTTGGGAAATTCTCTAATATAGGGAAATTGTTTACATGAGAGGCATGCTTTAATTTATATATATATGTATATGTTTGTTTGTTTTACTTTATACCACTGCATTTACTTATTTTTATATGAATGTGTATATATATATATTAATTTATTTAATTCATATAGCCGATGATTATTAGCAAACTGTATTTATCGATTATTCATTCGCAAGAAAACCATTAGGTACTCTTTAGTACAAGTGTGTTACATGTGGTCTTTTATAAAGAGCGAGCGAGCGAGCGAGCGTGCCACCATTTTGAAAGCTTTAAAAAGATGATTGCGGCATCATTTTAAAAGTATAAACAAGGTGTTTGCACTTGTATAGCAAAAAGTTCTTAATATATGTAAAAAGTTCATACATTTTACTTGATATGTGTCACATTGCAATCACCTGTATGTACTAATACACATATAATATGTATGGAATGTAAAAAGTCGAAGAAGAAGAACAATGTTTAAACAAATAATGTAGTTATTTTAATAAAAAACAATATTTGTTCAAAATAAATTAATTATTTGATAAATATGAATAATAATGTATTAAATTAAAGATAGTGATTTTTTATAATTTTTTTAATAATATTTATTTAATTTTAAATAAATTAATTACTATATTTTATTATTACTAATATAATAAATAATAATTTAATAATATTTATTTAATTTTTTTTTATAATAGAAAATTATATTTTTAGTAATATAATAAATTAACATTGTTTATAATATACATGCATATATAACATGTATTATATATTATTATTTGTTATTTAAATAACT
>OY757189.1:620000-635000 GCA_963583895.1 Melanophora roralis
ATAAACATTATTAGCTCTTCCTTAGTTTTAAGTTTAACAATCACTCATTTAAAAACGGGAATTAAATGAGATTTTGAACTGCACATCTTTACGGCAACATGCAGGTATATATTAAAAAATAACGAACGTCAGTTAGTTCATTAATAATTATAGAAAAATTTCCATTTTTTCTGGTTTTTTTAAAACTGCATTAACTTCTTTTTAAAGTTTGTATACTTTTAGCATAATGCCATATACATAGTTGCGTTGCCTGACGGGGTTGTAAAACCTTTTTTCTTAAAACAATCTATCAACATTTTTGAGTTTTTAAAAGCATTTACGAACATGTCAGCCACAACCAATTATCTACAAACACCTCCGTCGATAGATTGAAGGTCTGCAAACAACGAACTTTTCTAATGGACAAGTTTTAATTCTAGATTTCGTTGACTGAGCTTTTAGATTTTAACCATAAATAATGTGTAATTTCTTGTAAGCGATAGTTGTGGATCCAAAAATGGTTTTCACATTTTTTTCAAGTTTTCTGATTCTTTTTCTTTGTTCTATTACAGAACTTCCAAACCGAACTCATTCTGTACAAAAAAAAACAAATTCCTTATATAATAGTCAATGAAAAAGAAGTTAATTCCTTTTTTAACGTTTTTACATACATTTATATTTTTTTACATTTAAATTTTTTTCCACACATCAGAAGCAATAATTGTGTTCCAGATGCTTAACGAAATAGTCCGAACTTACAAAAAGTTACCCAAACTTACCCAAAAGCGTTCCAGGTAACAGTTTTTGTGCAAAAAAGAGAGCGTATAAGAGAGTAATTATTTTTTTATTTCCTGTACAAACTTGGCCGAACTTTTTCTTTCGAAAATGTTATACGTTTTATTCGTATAAAATCACTAAAATAGATCTTAATTATAAAAGTAAGCAGCATTCGCGTTTTAAGATGTAGAAACATAATTTTCTTTTTACTCTAATTTGTCCGTACTAGAACGAACTTTTCTGAAACACATCTAATATTTTTAAAGTCACTTGCCTCTGGGAATCAATAAATGATTAAATTCATATAACAAAAATGTTTTTAATACACTTTTATGATTGGTTCGTTCACACGGTCAAAAATTGGTTATACTTACTAAACATAATTAAAAAGGAAAAAAACAATGATCAAAGTATTTTAAAATATATTTTATATATTTTATTTTGATTATTCTAAAATAATTATTAGTTTCATTCTTTATTCAAAATTCATTATTTTTTTTCTAAAAAACATTTTCTTTTGCTTGTTCGAATAATTCGAATAATTCTTGTTCGAGTGACAACCCTAATACACACATTATAACAACGAAATGTAGTTTTTTACAGTTGCGGTATTAGCTTCGTTCGTTTATTTTTCCGGTAAAGACCAGTTACTTAGTATATACTAAGTAGTTTCAATAAATTACTCTCAGCAACATTTTTTGTATCAAAAAGTACGCAAACTAAATTTTTTTTTAAATATTTTAACTTTAACAAAAAAGATTTCATTTATTAAAAATTTTTATTTAATTCAAACAATTTTATACAAAATTTTAGCCGATAAAAATTGATTTTGATACTTTTTATTTATTGGTTTGCATTAGAAAACATTAATTTCTTTATTTACCTTTTTTACCAACAGGAAAATGTCCAGTAAAATTTTTAAAATACTCAATAAAATAACCGACACTTTACGCTCTCAATTTGTGTTCTCCAATAAAAAAAAATACAACAAATTTTCAAAAATGTTAAGAAAACGAATAAACTTATTGTTAATATTAGAAAATGTTAAGAAAACGAATAAACTTATTGTTAATATTAGATTTGGCTGCATTTGTAATGTTTTAGCTTTTGTTCATTTTTAATAGAAACTCATACACAAACACACACAACTACTAAAGAAACCAACTCATATGGTGCGTATGAGGAAGTAAAAATTTCAAGGATTGACTCATTGAAAGGCAAATGAATACAATCGAAACAAAAACATTAATAAATAGACGGCAAGAACGAGCAACTAATAAAAATAAAGTATTAGTAGTATAAGCGCATGCACGAATTAAATAAAACAACAACAAAATGCCGTCAAGATCAAGTAAAACAAAAAACAAATAAACGTAAAAAGTAGTAGTAGTTGCACATACATACATACATATGTATAAGTCGGTACAAAAAAACACAAAGAACAATAAACAAAAACTGAGAATCGAAAACCTTTTTTGTTTAAAAAAAATTAATTTAAAGTTCACCAGAGATGGGTATTGCTCACGTAAAAAGCGTGCACAATTGATGGTCCCGCGCAGCCCACTTACATATATTCCTAGGCTGCAAAGTTGGCCGACATTTTTTGTATGGTTGCCAAACAAAGTTTGATTTTTTTCAGTTTTTTAAATCGCTCCCGTAGCTTCTAGGGTGCTCTTACAAACGTAAAAAGTAAGACCGATCCCAATTAATTTGTCCTCCTAAACACTTTTGTGGAGCATACTTACCCTCTGTCTCCAGCCCCTAACAAGGTTATCATACAAAAATTTAAAAAATTTGGGTAAAAGCTCGGGAGTCACCCTAAGGGGAATAAAATGTATCACAGACCCCCATTAGTTTTCTCTTCCAAACATATTCCTAGAACATACTTACTTCCCCCTATCCCCATAACCTAAGGGGATTGCCATACAAAATTTACAAAAATTATGTTAAAACGCCAAAACTTCCCTCGATTCGGCTTTAGAGAAATACATATTCCTAGAACATACTTAGCCCCTATGTTCATTGCCTAAGGGGACTTTCATACAAAGTTTGGGAGATTGTAATAGGTTCCCCCTACAGTTGCCAGGATGCCCGTGAAGAGGTCAAATGTAGGACTGACCCCAACTAATTTTTTCTTGCAAACATTTTCCTAGAATCTGCTTACCTCTTTCCTCCACCGTCTAAGGGGTTGCCATACAAAATTTGAAAAAAACAGGGTGAAGGGTATATAAGATTCGGTATAGCCGAATATAGCGCTATTCTTTTTTTACACCTAAATACCTATACTTGCTTGTATATCTGGCTATACTCTTCATTTAAGTATAAAAATATTACAAATATTTTTAATATTTTTGGAAATATAAAAAGTAACTTATATCATCCCTGTCAGAAGAATTTTTAACAATAAAATTGGAGAAGAGTTCCAAACTTCGAACGATTTTGATTTAACATCAATTTAATTAACACTTTGCGAATATTATTGTTCAAAATGCTCTTAAAACTGTTGATTTGAAAATAATACATTCAAATATATGTATGTATGTTCAAATTACGTTCAAATATTTTTAATTATTTATTTGAACCTTTCAATCTCTCATAAAATAATTATTATTTTTTAGTTGCCGAGGCATAAGTGCAAACAATAATATTAAAGCTGGTTTCGACAAGTCATTCCACTTGGCGAATATCGATAATGTTTACTTTTTTGTGTACAGTAAAAGTTACAAAGCGCAAAATTTGTCGAAACCGGTTAAACAAATCATAAAAGAAACCAAACCAAAATTTTTTCTTCCTTATTGTTTACATATATTCTTTACATTTTGTCAAAAGAAGCATCTAAAACGCTTTTAGCTTTTGCTTAATTTTGGCTGTAATGCTTTTTTAGCTCTTAATAGACATAACCAGGGCAAGCTAACAATGGCACAAGATTTTTTAAAAAGGTATGTAAACTAGCCGATCGTCTGGCGAGCGTTGAAGCCGTTCTGTGGTGTTTGTCGCAGCTTTTTTAGTGGGAAGTTGGCTGCCTCGAGGGACGCTGACCTTGCTGCCAACTGAGTTGGGGCCCAGGGACAGCGACAGGCCAAGAGATTCTTGACTCTGCCTAAGGGCAGATCTAGGGAACTTCTGTTTCTCGAAAGGAAGAACCTAAGGGTCTTCACCGGTTTTCTGATTGGTCGCTGCAATTTCAGATACCCTCTGCACAATATCAGCAGGACCGATACATCGACCTGTCGTTTTTGCTGTGTGGAAGAATGCCCGGCACTCTGTAGTAGGAGGCTGCGCCACCTGGGTGGCAGATTTGATACCCCGGCGGGCATTTGGGAATCAGGGCTACGCAAGTTGCTGTGCCTTATACAGAGCCTAGGCTTATGGGCAAATCAAGGAGCTGCACAAAATACCTATTTTTGGTAGCAGTGCATTGCGCCAATCATAAGGATTAATTGTTTGTGGTGATGATCGGTCAATTTTTTGATATAAAGCCCATACGAATGCCCGGCACTCTGTAGTAGGAGGCTGCGCCACCTGGGTGGCAGATTTGATACCCCGGCGGGCATTTGGGAATCAGGGCTACGCAAGTTGCTGTGCCTTATACAGAGCCTAGGCTTATGGGCAAATCAAGGAGCTGCACAAAATACCTATTTTTGGTAGCAGTGCATTGCGCCAATCATAAGGATTAATTGTTTGTGGTGATGATCGGTCAATTTTTTGATATAAAGCCCATACGAATGCCCGGCACTCTGTAGTAGGAGGCTGCGCCACCTGGGTGGCAGATTTGATACCCCGGCGGGCATTTGGGAATCAGCGCTACGCAAGTTGCTGTGCCTTATACAGAGCCTAGGCTTATGGGCAAATCAAGGGGCTGCACAAAATACCTATTTTTGGTAGCAGTGCATTGCGCCAATTATAAGGATTAATTGTTTGTGGTGATGATCGGTCAATTTTTTGATATAAAGCCCATACAAATCTCCTCTTGGAACAAGCATTTTTGATTATAAATGGTTTGAATATTACTTTACCTTTTCAAAATTTTGCACACGTGCTTATATTAATGCCACCAACTATTATACTGAATACAAAAATTATCGGTCTTTTTTTCATATAGCCCCCATATAGGGTATAGAACTGGACCGACTATAACATTTTTACTTGCTATTATTATGACATTCAATTAAACTTTTTAAAAAATTCAAGCTCTCTCTCTAAAAACAAAATTTCTTGCCTAATTTTAGGTTAAAAATAGGCGCTTGAAATTACCGTTTTCGTATGGTACAGAAGTATAGAAGAAGTCTTTTGTGTTAAATCGAAATTTGAATTTATTTAAGTATATGTACATGTATGTTTGTTTGTATGTAAGTCATTGCACATAAAGATTTGTGTTTCTTTGACTGTTTTAAATTTCTAAAAAATGAACACGCTACATTAAACGTGTTTTTTAAAAATCAATTTTACTTATTTCCATCACACTTATCGGTTTAAAAGCCACTGCTTTTTATTTTTCACAAATTTTTAACCCAAAATTTCCAATAAAAAAAACAACAATAAAACTCTAAACATTTTTTTTATTATTAAAGGTCAATGACCTTCTTGCTTTCAACCATTAAACAATTTTAAGTATTTCACGAATTATTTATACGTACTCACAGAAAGACTCTCTTTTAAACATTTGTGTTGTTGCTTTTATTGTTTACAAAGAGTAAAAGTAAAATTAAAAAAAAAATTATAATATTAATTTTAAACTTTTTTTCTGATTGAGACATCATAATTTATTGATTTTTAATTTTTTTTTTTCAATAAAAAGTTGCATCAAAATACATAAACAAATTTATTTTTATGCAAATGTACATACATACGTACGTACATGTTAATATTTGAACACAAAATTATGTATGTTAAAGTTGAATACCACATTAACAACATTTTTTTTTTACTTTTTCTTTGTTGTTGCGATTAATATTTACAAACAAAAATGGTTAAAAAAATATTCCCAAAAAGATGTATGTTCACATGTATGTATGTACGACGAACCTGCAAAAAATCATGGATTTAAAACACACCATAAAGAACAATTTAAGCAGTAAAACAAAAGTGAAGCACATTTGTATGAGTGGGTTTTTCTTTATAAAGTTTTGCACAGTGGGTGAAATTACAAAAAAAAAACTAAGTACCTTTGTAAGTACAAACATACTTATAACCCGTATCAGACGGCAATTGGAATTAGAACCATATGTACGGTGTACATATGTACGTATGCTGCCTTTTAACGGCTCTATGCAATTAACAGGAGAAAAAGGATTACATACCTACATATGTATATGTGTGCCCTTTATCTGATACGGGTTTTTTAAGTTTTACTTCCCTACAAAGTCTTTTTTTCGTATATAGAATTCCATAATTATTTTTCTATATGTTGTAGATTAAAATTTGTGTTGAATAAAATTTTACAATGACAATTCGAATTTTTAAAAATAAAATTTATTTTTTTTAATAAATATGTTAATCCATCTTATTAAATATTGTTTAAACTTTTATATAAAAGGCACCTCTTTTTAGCATTAAAAAATGCTAGACAAAAGTATAAACATGTGGCAATACCCTATAACTTACAACTTCATCACATCTAATGGTGTTTTCCATTCTAAAAAAAAATGTTACAATAGGTATGTGGAACATTTTTATCAGTTTACACACACACTTAAAAAGTTGTCCATTTTTTTGCTTTATTGGAACAGAAAATTGCTTGATTTTAATAAAAACTGCACTCTGCGTTAGAAACTCGCCTGCATAAAAAAGTATTTACATACATAACACAGCTGTAAAAAGTGGTACTTTGTTACACTGAAATATAATTGGGGGTAAGATATGTTACACTCTTGCCAGTTATTTGTGCAACATGTTCAGAAAGGAAGACGATAACTGTTTTCACTCTTGCATGTATTTTTAGAATGGAACATAAACCCGCTCGAATGGTAGCATTAATGCAACATTTTTGCCAGAAAGGAAAACACCATAAGTTTACATATGTACATGTATCCATCGCACACTAAATTAGAAACTGTCACAACTCAAAATTTTCCAAAATCATTTAATTTTTCAAAACCCAGTTCCTAAATGAAATTTCTAAAGAACACAAAAATTTTGTTTGAATTTAAATAAACTCAGTTCTATGACGGTGTTATTACTGTTAAAATCAATTTGATAATAAATTTTAAAATTTTTTAGAAGCAGAGAAAAAAAGGCATTCAAAAATATTTAATTTTGAGTTGTGACGTTCTTTTTTTAAAATTTCGAATTTTTTGTAACAAGCAAACAGAAATTAGGACAAATTTGATAGTTTGAAGTGGACACGGAAACGATTTTATACACTCAGTAAAATCAGTATCTGTTCAACGTCATTTTTATTTTTTTCCAACTTTTATTCTTTTTTTATTTCTTTAAAAACATCAAACAATAAGAAATAAATAATAAATAAAAAAATTTTCTTTTTCAGAAACCTTTTTTGGACTCAATCGAAATTTTACTGATTAAATTTTTCGTTACAGAGAAGCAAAAAATCTGCCCAATTAAAACCGGAAGAACCAGAATTTAACCACTTCAAAATTTATTCACACAAATAAAAAGATCTCTAATGTTCACATTTACAAACATATTTTGAAAGAATTGAATCTTGATGTCGTGCACACATACATACATACATATGTATATTGAAATATTATTAAGGATTTATTTCAGAATAAACACTTTCAAATAAAATGATTGAGAAAGCATTTAAAAAAAGTTGGTCTAATATATTTTATAAATTCATATTTTTATTTTTTTTTAAACACGTAACGGGTGTGACATTTATATTAAACTTACAAAGATTATACTCAGTCCCACTGTACCTAGTTCATATGTTCATATGTGTGTATGTATGTGCCAGAGTTTCTTTAAACAAAAATATTTATTCATTTGTTTGTTATAACAGAGTTCATGTTTCATTATTTTTTCTTCTTCTTGTTTTTAGTGTTGTATTTGCTTTTGCCGCTGATGTTATTCTCACACACATGTGTTTGCTTGTATGCATATGCAATACAGCTTGAATGCATCAGAAACCGACAGTGAATGTGATTGTTAAGGCAATTGAACTTTCTTGAGAAATTGCGACACACATTAATACACACATACATACAAACATACATACATACATATTTTTTTACGAAGTGCTCGTAAGCACTACACTTTGAAAAGCTCTGGATTTGCAAGCAAATGTACGCCAATGACCGAGTTCGGGTGAAAGACCTTCGATAACCATCATCATCATCATTTTTATTATAATCATCAGCATGGGTAGTCATTGCACTGTGAGTATACAACAGCAATAACAACAACAAATGAAGCAACAGCAACAACCGAACAACTCACAATTGAACACAAACACAACACTACCTACACTGAGCTCCACTCTGCTCTGCTTTACACCACTCCTTTGCTCATCTACCTCTATCCAGCTCTTTTTACCACAAAACTAAATCAAACACACAGAACGAACTTTAATAAAAAAAAACTCTGCAACAATACATACATGTTGCTATTGTTGCTGCTGATGATGACGATGGCATGTTGATGACGTTAAAGTTGCACGTTCAAGCAATGACTGCATAGATGACTGCCTGGCTGATTGAATGAATTAAAAGCGTCTTTCTTATCTGTTTGTTAGCCTAGTAAATTGCCGTGCATGTTGCCTGCTTTTGCAGCTGTTGTTGGATGGCCGGCTGGATGTACATATTGCTCATTTGCTAAAACAACGTCATAATTAAAAAAAAAAAACAATTTTGAGAAAACGTAAATAGTAAAAATACTTTAAAACTTGAATTTAAATACAGTAGAAAGCATAACATTACTAACAATTTTGCCTTGTAAACTCCAAAGTTGCTTTTTTTGAGTTATGACGTTGTTTTAGCAAATGAGCGATATGTATAGTCTATGTTGTTAGTCAGATTAGTCATGAAATCAGTCTTAAATATTAAAAAAAATATCCAGAAAAACATTTTAGTATCATATCAAACAACGCGACGGTGTTGTATCAAATAAAAAAGGCAAGTCAGCAGCAACCAGGCAAACAGCCACTTTATCACCAAATAGTATTAAAGTTATTTATTCCCTGCAGGGCCTTAAAATAATGCGTTATGAAAAATAAATAAAAATAGCAAATAAAACATATATTCTACATATCACACAAAAAATAAATTTTTTTCGTATTTTATGTAAAAAAAAAATATCAAATTATGCCTAAAACAGTAAAAAAATCTGTTAATCTTGTTCTCTTGATAATTAAGCAATAGTTTAAAATGTCCTGATAAGTAAAATCTGCTCCTTTTTTCTTTGTACGTTCAATACAAATGTCACGTTACGTGTTTTATAATATTCCTCATAGAAAATCAGTTTTTTTTTAACAATTTTAGTAAAAATTATTTAAAGTTTAAAGACCAAACACTTATTTAATGAAATACCTTTCAAAATTCTCTTGAAAATCTTCAAAGCTTAGGCTATAGTTGCCAGAAAATTTTGGTGCAGAAACGTCATATTTTTCGAAAAAAATCAAAGTCAAAACTACTTTTCGAATTTGTCAAAGAATCGCAAAACTTAGAAGACAATGTTTGAAGTAACATATTTACTTTAAGTATGATAAAAACTTTCTCCATTTGCAATGCTCGCACTTTATTTGTTCAAATTATTATTAAAAAGAGTATCTTTTAACTCAGTGAAAAAAAGAAAAAAGTGCTCAAGTCTAACTTTTTTAAATTTAATCATAAATATTAATATCTGTTATCTTTTAATTAGCAAAAAATATTTGTCCACCTTTTGCTAACAAATATTCATTGAGTTCTTCAACTTAAATTTATCTAAATTTATATCTTAATTTTACAACTTTGACAATTTGCTAATCGGTCATTAGTTTGTTTGGTCTTAAATCACATAACTTTCCAATATCATGAAAAAGCAATATATTTAGGGTGACCATTTATTTCTAGTCCGAAATCAGTACGCTTTTCAGTTTTTATAGTCTTAGAATCATCTTCACTTAGAGCGATCGATTTAAATCACTTCCTAAATCGATTAAAGCCTTTTCGTCCGTCTGGGTGCCTATGTATTTGGAATATATTTTCAATAATTTTTAGGGAGATGTCGACCAACTCAAAACAAGATTTAAAAAATTAAAATAATTTTAATATAATTTTTGCTCCTATAAAAATACTTTAATTTTAAGTTTTCCTATAACTTCACCAATTGTTTGAGGGAAAAAAAATATCAATTTGTCTTGAAAAATTAGTACAAGCAGTACATGTTTTAAAAATATCAGTACATTTCAGTACACAAATTTTAATTCAGTACACCAGATGAAAAAACAGTACATGTACTGATGAAATCAGTACGAATGGTCACCGTAAATAAATTCAAAATCGTATGTATAACATATCTTTTACATTTATTTATGTTGTTGGATAATTTTTTCGTTCAATAATAAAATCAACGTTTTGAAATAAAAAACTTGGAAATCTTAAAATAAAAACAACATCAAATAAATGACAAAAATTGTTCAATCGTCACAACTCAATTTTCAAGAACTGTCTTTTGCTTTATAAAAGGTTTTCAAGACAAATTTTTTTGTGCAAAGTAAGTGTTATATACCTTTTGTAAAGTTGTACTTGGTTGGAAATACATATGTATGTAGGTCCTTAAATGTATATCACCACACACGCCACAGTATTTTTGTGGTAATTTTAAGCTAAAGCCTTGTCCATGCAGGTAAAAGTTTAAAGTCTTTTCCTTGAAAATCCCATTGTTTTTATATATAATAAATTTTATGTTTTTGACATGTTACAAAATTTGTAAATAGAGTGTTCACATTATTTACAAGTTGTCCTTTGTTAACATGCATTTACTGAAATTTCAATTTTTTTACACTTCCACTCTGTAAATGTTTTTTCAACAGATGAAAAAAATGTCGAATGAATATCTATTTCTTAAATCAATTTCTTAACCTTCTTTTTACACTTTAAATTCTTTTCGGTAACATTAGATTAGATAATTGAAAAATAGGACGCCAGCACAATTGCTAAGCTTAGAAAAACTTGGCAATAACTCTTGTCGTCTGAATTACAAAAAAGTTTATGTCTATTTTTATATCGTTATTTTTTAGTATTTTTACAAATCTTAATATAAGTGTAACTACAGGGTGTCCGCCTGCAAGTTATACTATCTTGTTTTGCCGCCATTTTGGTAAACATTAGTCTTGACAAATCATATTTGGCAGTCGTGAAGTAGATACGTGGCAAATTTATTTTGGAAAAATATTCGGTAGACCAAAGTGTTTTAATCATTTAAACATTTTCTCTAAATCAATCATCGATAACTGTTACAATGAGAGACGAGGAACATTTTATTTGAATAGATATGTGAATAAACAGAATAGTTGGTTCTGGGCAATTAAAAACCCTCAAATTATTTATCAGTCACTTTTGCATCAATTAAATGTGGGAGCCCAGTGTGCAATTCGGTCGGGAGGAATCATTGGGCTTAATTTTTTTGAAACTGAAAACGGCGTAACGGTAATTGTCAATGGGGAGTGATATCGTGCTATGATTGAATTACTGCGAGGGCTCTTTTCGCAACAAGTAATTTCAAGAAATGGTGATGTTGATTGATTTGACTGCTCCGGACTCCTTTTTGTGGGGATATGTGAAAAGCAAGGGTTATGCAAACAAACCAGAAATTCTGAAAAATGAAAAATGAGAATGTAATGTGCTTAAAAGGGCTCGCATTTGTGAGGCTAACAGAGGCGGACATTTATCTGATATTTTATTTTAAACATAATTGTCGACATTGAATAAAACATTTATCAATATTAGATCTATTCTCTCTCATTTAAATTAAAATTATAAACAAACATAGTATTATACCTTGCCGGCGGACACCCTGTAATTTAAAGAGTGTGTGGTATGACATATTGTAATGGAATGTAAAATTACAAAAAGTTACACAAACAACATTTACAATCCAAAAACTATCCAACAATTCTAAAATTGTCCCATTTTAGGATAATTACACAGAAACCGGCAAGACTGTCATAAGTAATTACATGTACGACCAGAGTTGCCGGAGCAAGTTAAAATGTTCTAGCTTAAAATTAGGTGCGACTAAAATTTATTGAATGAACCTTTGTAAGTATAACTGCTAAAATTTATGTGTGTGTATACTTTTTAGGGTTTTAATTATATTAGACTTCTTAGTTCAATATATATAACAGAAAATTATATCAGAAACTAAAGTTATTACTCTTAAGTAGCGCCCAACCGGAGTTCGAGTTCGATGAAAAGCTGTGTTTGGAAGTCGGTCTTTTTAAAGGAATGACAAGAAATATTTAGTTTTTGTTTATATTTTTTACCTGTTAAGGCAAGAATTTAAAGCATTGATCCGTTGCAAGAGAAGATGATTTATGAAAATGCATGGGTGCTTTTTCGCTGTGTATTTCATTTTAAAAACAATGCAATTTTGTAAATTTTGTATGGCAGCAGTTGTAGAAAATATGTTTGGGAGGGAAAGATAATGGGGGTCTATCATATATTTTATTTCTGTAATGGCGACTTAGGGGAATCAACTTTTTTAACACTGTATGGCAACCCTGTTAGGGCTAGATATAGGGGTAAGTATTATCCACAAAAATGTTTAGAAGGAAAAGATAAATCGGTGCGATCTTACATTTGTGTGTACCCTGGAAGCTGTGGGAGCGATTAAAAACAAATTTAAAAATTTTAAATTAATTTCCGTTTACGTTTCTACTGCACATTTAAAAGCGTTTACATCACAAAAATTTATTTAATATAATTTTTTTAATTTTTTTATATATTTACTTAAATGTGCAACAATCTAAGTTTTTTCATTAATGAAAACTGTTAGGCAACCATCAGAGAATTTAGGTTTAAAATGCAAAATTAGCATCGTTACATGTTAATGTTTATCCAATTCTAAATGTTTATATCGTTACCTTAATATAGAAAGGCCCTAGCTCGTATTTTTTATTAGCCCAGATTTTCGTTTATTTCGATAAATGATCTCCTCAAAAATCGCAATTAGCCTAAAAAAAATCTCGGCTAAAAAATTACGAATTAGGGCCTTCGAATATTAAGGTAACCACATCTACGTATGTATGTACATACATACTTGGGATATTTACGAATTTACATCTTATTGTGATAAGACAAAAAAAGCAAAAAAAAAAAAAAACAACAAAAAAGAACAACAACCTTTCCTAACAAAATATTAATCGTCATACAAAGAATAAAAATACTTATACGTACTGATATACTATTTGAGTGCAGTGTTGCCGCAGTCACTATATAATTTTAGAAGTCCAAAAGTTTAGGTTATTTTAATGAAAAACTTTTTAGAAGGCCTACAACAAGAGCTTTGTAAATATTATTGAAACAATTGCAAGCAAAACTAAAACTTTACAAAATCGTACCATATGGTTTTAATTTATTTATATTAAAACAATAGTTTTCACGTTTACTTTCTCTTGGCACTTTATGATTGATAAATTACTGAAAAAAATATCTTTTGGTTCTACACTAAGCAAATGCTTCGCACATTTGTAAGCTGCAAACCAAAGCAAAATTTAACTAAACTAAATTTAAATTTAATTAAACTTAAATCACAAATAATTAAAAATATTCAAAAAAGGGGTTTCGTCCTATTTTCAACTTAAAATATAAAAGTCGGAAACACTTGATTTTTGTTAAACTTAATGCAAAATACACTTACAGAATGCATTTCAACATACATATAGTACCATAAGAACATTTATATATGCATGTGTAAGGAGTTAAAAGGAAACTTGTTTAAGAGTCATATCGAACTAAACTCTTCTGTAAATGTATTCTCTTAATTTTAAGTTAAATTAAAAAAAAATTAACTAAAATTCATTTACTTTTGCAAGGTCTGACATATAAGGCACATTTGTATAAAATTTAATGGAGGTGAGTAAATTATGTTTTAAGTCGATGAGTCAAATGTGATCGCACAAGACAAAATAAATGCAGCACGTTTGACTTAAGCCAAAAGTTATTATAATATAAATTTAATTTTTTTAAATATTTTAAGTTAAAAAACAAGTATTTTGAAAATCAAAGGCATTATTAATATTTATATTTAAAAATATTTGATTTTTATTTAATTTTAAAGTTTTCTGGCTGGAATATTGCGATACTAGGTCCAAAAGTTGAGCCTTAAAAATTTTATCCAAAATGGACTACAGTTTCTGACCACTCATTGAGGTCGAAGTTCATTTAATTTATGATTTTTATAATTTTTTGATTTAATTAATAAATTTTAAAGCCTACTTAGATTTCCAAAGGACAATCTCACTTAAAGTATTTGGGGTAATAATGAATATTTACACCCATATTTATAACAATTATTGTAGGTTCATTACGGGCTTATTAGACAATTACTCCCTAGACATCTGTGAAATAGAACCTTAACACAGAAAAAACTGAGTTGTAGAATCAGTAAAAAATTTCAGAGAATCAGTAAATATTTTGTCTGGCTGAGGACCTACAACGAAAGTTGTAAATTTAGACAAACAATTTTGCAAGAATTTTAGTTTCTGTTAAAAAATTTTGCTGAGCTGGTTAAATGTTTTATTTGTCTAGGCGAAAATTTTGTTTGATTTAAAAATCAAATAAAAATATTATTTGAGACTATTAAATAAATTGACTAAAAAAATAAATTATTTTGAACAAGAATTTGTTTGAAAAATTTTTTTTGTAGTTTTTTGTGTGTAATAGGCCTACAATAATTATAATCAATATGGAATAATTAATATAGCAAAATTTTATCATAGAGTATTAGTTGAGGCACTTTTACCCCAAAATTTTTATTTAAGGAGGACATTTGTATGGGGCCTATGCCAAATAACGGACCAATAGAATCTTAATTCAATATAACAATTCATGAAATAAGGTTATATACACATGTTTTTTATTTTCAAAATATGCCTAAAATGCCTATTCTGGGAGGCCATTTATATACGAGCTATTTAAAATAAATCACTACTTTCAATAGATTTCGTCCTTATGCCAAAAAAGGTTATGTGTCTTAAATTTCAACAATATATCTTTAAAAATGCGTCCTGTACTTTGTTCTTAAGAATACATGGACACCCTGCCGGACAGAGGTACTGACATTCTTAAATCGACTCGGAAA
>OY757189.1:640000-727500 GCA_963583895.1 Melanophora roralis
AGACTTTTTTTGTCTTGTTACGTACATTTTACTTTTAAAGCGTTTTTGTGTTTTATTAAGCTTGTTTGATGTTGTTAAGGTAATCAAATTTTCAATATCAAAATCTATTTAAGATCGTCGTATTTGGGCCCTTTGCGGTACCAATAAACAAGCAGTGAGGATAAATGTTTAGTAGTATTGAAAATAATTTTTTATAAAAATTATATTTATACACACATATAGGGATGTATACATTCATTTCTTCCATATATAAGTCGATTTTGCAATGTCCGGCTGCTGTCACCTGAATCAACTTTTTTAATCGTTATTAATACCAGTTCATTATTAATATTCCTGCTATAATTGCTATTAGAAACGAGGAACTTTGGTGCACACACCACTAAGTGTAAGAAAAGTTATTATTATCTTGTGATATACGACGTGATAACTTCGCCACGACGTTATTTGTATGTAAATACTTCTGATGTCAGTTCGAAACTCAGACAGATGTGCGTACTGGTCTTAAATTATTTAATTAATTTAACTATTTTACATATGTAAGTTACTCATTAAATTTTTCACAAATTTGGCATCACTGATCGTTAGTCAGTGGCTTTAATTTTTATGCACGAGTATTCTCGTATGTTTATGTGTGTCTGTAAAGTGCTGTATGCTTAAAGCTTTGACGAGGTCATTAAAGTTTTTGTGAGTCTAAATCAAGGTGAGTCACCTTGGCCTTATTATTCATTTTTTTGTGTTTTTTTTTTCCTTAGTTTAATATTATTTTGTATATATATTTTCGGCTTTTGACTGGTATTTTTGTCTCCCTGCATAAATATGTATGAGAACAATGCTCACACTCAATTATGTCGGAGTAAAGTAAAGTAGTAGATTTTTTCGGTTATTTAATTATAACCATGTGCTTGTCTGTGCAGTTAAAAAACGAAAAGTTAAAGAGATGGATACTAAATTGACTGGTTGCTGGTGGCTAAAATTTGGCGGGTCGATTGTTTGGTTGTTGCGTGTTTAACTGACTGGCTGTCTGACTAGTTGTCTGATAGTTGTTTCGTTAATTCTACTGCTATTCATTTAAGTTGGCTGGCATTGTGGAAGGTCATGATTTTGTTGGTTTATATCTTTTGTAGATGTTTTTCGGTAGTATTTATAATATTATTCATTATAAATGCTATGTTTAGCTTAAAGATATTTTTTTAGATATGTAAGTGTGTTGTTTTAAATAATAATAAAGTTCTTAATGTATTATTTTTTTTAAAAGGGCTTTTTTTAAATGTACATATATACCTTCATATAAGTTGTATGTATTTTATTTATTTATTCTTTTAATGCTTAGCACGTTTTTAATAGACTCTTTAACCCTTGTGTTTCCTGTATCTCACTCATAAGGGCTTTTTTTTAATAACCAATACCGTTCTTTTATAGCCGAAAACATTAAAAAAAGACCTTTTTTTATTTATAATTTAACTAATTTTTTATGACAATTCTGTTACAATTTTAGACTCAAGTTTAATCCCTACTAAATTCTTTTTTTTTTTTTTTGCAAATGAAGTTAAATAAATAGCTAACAACCGAGCAAAGAATACTGATGATGAAAATCGTAGTTGGTTTTGAAAATGCATTCTACTTGGCAAGTATCGGTAAACACTTGCTTTTTCAACAATAATATATTATGTATGTATATATTATTTTTGGCTAACTTTATACCACTAATTAGTATACTGAGCAAAAATATGATTGGTCCCTTTCTTGATATAGCCCATATACAAGTTTCCTCCAATACTAAGACATTTGGGCTGCAAATAGCTGGAACATTACTCCAACTTCTGAAAATTTTGCACGCATACTATTTATCTTTATGGCTCCGCTCCAACAAATATTATCGGTCTATTTATCCATAAAGCCACTATACAAATGTGATGAAGGGTATAATACGGCCGGTATTGGCGGAATATAACTTTCTTACTTGTTTTTATTAAATTTTGTTTTAACAAAGGTATCAGCTTGACAGCTTTTACTCCTATGGGGGGAATAAGGGCGTAACCGCTTATTTAGAGATAAGAACCTTTGCAGATATTTTTCATTTGAAGCCCTTTGACGAAAGCTTATTCTACATTATCTTAAAAGGTTAAGGCGAATAAAGGGGTTAAAGGGTTAGTTATTTCCTGTCACTGTTAAAATTGATTTTTACGTTCTTACTATATTACCTTTTCAAAAGCTTCAGCTAAATTTAAGTCTGTTTTGTCATGGCATGCGGTCAATAACTTTTTACGATTTTATGTAAAAGCGTTATTTTTAATAATGTTTCACTGCATATAATTTTTTTATCCAAATTTACAAAAATGTTAAGTAATTTTTAATTTATTAAATACAAACATAAAATATATTTACAGAACTAGCATAGAACGGTTTTCATTGTGGCCCTGATTTGATTTTTTTAAGTTTTTGTCTTCAGAATAAAAATTTTACTTCTGGTTACTAATAAACTTAACAAAATTATTTATTTTTTGCATATGTATCTACATACATACATATGCATGTATATACACATGTATATAATCCTCCGTCAAAATAAAAAAGTATAAGGACGTGCCTAAAAATCTCTTTTTTTATGGCTGTGTACAAACTAGGTAGAATTCAAATAAAATCGGTAATAAACTTTTATAGACATTTTACAATTTTTTTTAATTTAATGTAAAAAAAACAATATTTTTAATTTTTTCTAGTTTTTTGACCTTTAGCTCTAACTACATATATATTAATTTTTCAGGAAGTTTTATTGAAGATTAATATTCGTTATTGATGTTTTAAAAACAGTTTTCAGAGTTTTTGTTAATAATTTTCAAATTACTAAAATAACAAATATTAATCTTTAATACAACTTCCTGATGATGCCGCACAACGGAGTGGCGAAATATTAAAAATTTGTCAAAAATAAATAAATAAATAGACCTTAATTTTGAAAAAATAGACTTATTAGTTAACAATTAATCAGACTGACATCACAGCAACTGCTTAAAAGAACAGTGGTTTACAAATCACTTTTACCGCTCACAGTTTTCTTTACAAATCACGGGTTT
Source organism: Melanophora roralis (assembly GCA_963583895.1). Lineage (NCBI taxonomy): Eukaryota > Metazoa > Arthropoda > Insecta > Diptera > Rhinophoridae > Melanophora > Melanophora roralis. Next base: position 643,075 of record OY757189.1, read on the forward strand.
GTTCATCTCAAGTTGAATCTTTAAGTATTATATGTCGGTGGCTTAGGCTCAACAAGGCCAATCTTTTTAAATTGTAAACCTTTTTGCCACCTTTAAGTATTTACCTATCATATCTTAAGCAACCATATTTTAAAATAGTTTATGTTGGTTAAACTTCAACGTTTTTCAAACCTAGAAAAAAATGTCTCAAGCTACGTTTCGGAGCTGACATGGCTAAATTGTGAAAAAAAAAATTTTTTAATGAAAACTATCACATTGTTCTATACAGGACAAACATTTTACAACATTTAATGTTGTCGTTATTCTCTTCTATATTATTAGATACTTACTTAATGAAGTACGGCACTTTTGTTTTTGCTTTAAGGACGATACACTCAAGTTCATATATGTATGAATTTTATTTATTTATTTATTAAAAGTAAATAAATTTACAGAGCTATATTAAAAAAAATAGGAACTGGCTGCAGTGGCCTTCGTCCCAATATATGAATTTATACAAATTGGTGTTTCTCAACAACTCTTGATTTTGCATTGTGGCCAGTGGAAACTGAAGGGTTAAATAAACAAATGCATTTATTGAAATATTCCAATATATATGTAGGTATTTTGAGGTTGATCTCAATGTTCGTTTTTCTTTTTCTATACTACTAAGAACAATAAAAACTGAACACACACACACACACACACACACAACTAAAACAAATTACAAAAAGTTTGAAAATACGCCTGCAAATTTGTATGCGATATCGCCCCCTTCTATTGCCAATTACTACTCTACAACTGTCTATACAAATACAAATTTCAATTACCTTTTACTACCACATTAATGTATTTTATTTTGTTTTGTTTTTTATTATTGTTTTTTTTTTTTATTTATGTATTTCGCTCACTCATATCAGGGCTGTGAGGTACGGCGATTTTTTAGTGTTTTTGGCGATTGAAATTTAGTTTTGGCGACATCGCGATATTGTTGGCAATTTTTTTAAACCACGACAGTTCACCAATTTTTGGTAAAATTTTTTTATTTTAACATATGGCAATCGCATTGTAAAAAAAATCTGTTAAATTTAGTGATTTTTTCATTTTACGTCAAATATCCAAAAATATTTAAACGATTGTCAAAATTTAAAACTTTTTTTATTTATGAATTACTTCCAGATCTACTTCATTTAAAGGGCTTGTTTTTGATTTAATTAAAACTATATGCATGCCATTGACTCTTACATCAATTGTCAGTAGACTTAAAACAAGTTCTTATAAATTATTCCTAAATACTATCTGTTTAGTTTAATAATCTCAATAAATTTAGTGCAATTTTTATAAATAAATAAAAATCATTAAAAATATTTTTAAAATCCAACAAACATTTGGTTTTAATTTTCTGTATTGAAATTTTCCTCTTCCTATACAACTGGAAAACAATTAGTCAACACTAATTCTACATTATGAGGCTAACAAATAGACAAAACCTTATTCTGCTAAAATAATTTAAACTTTTTTATTAAGAAATTACACCCAATTTTACTTAGTTTTCTAGTGAAACTTTTATGAAATTATGTAATGGACTCTCATTATTTTGTAGTTTACAAGGTAATGAGAAAAATTACCTTTTGATAAGGGCGTTAATAATTACACTTCTAGTGGAAAAATGGAAAAGTAGATTAGTAAAAAAGACTTTGTTAAACATTTTTGTTTTAAAAACGCAAAAACTTTTATTTAATTTTTAGTTAATGTTTGGTAACTAGTAACTTTATTGATAGAAAGAAAAAAACATTCTAAAATCGAGAATTTTATTCCTCAATTCATCCAAAATTTTTCTTGAAATTTTTAAAGACGATCCGTACTTAGATTTTTTTATATCAAGCCTATGCGGATTGCTTCAACAAATCAAGCAGAACAAAACTTGTTGTTTTCATATTATTATTTTACATTTATAAACAAAGTTCGTCGGTGACCTAGAGGTAGGGCGCTGGAGCTGCATTGTAAAAAATTCCCTGGTTCGAATTCCAACTACCGTAAGTACAAAACAATTATTTTTATACCCTTCACATAGTGATAAGGGTATATATCACTTATTCATTCCGTTTGTAATTTCTTTATTATTCATTTGCGACCCCATAAAGTATATATATATTCTGGATCCTTATAGATAGGGAAGCCGATTTAGCGATGTCCGTCTGTCCGTCTGTTGAAATCAAGTTTCCGGAGTCAAATAAAAAGTTACAGACAAAAAAAGGGGTAGCTCCCATACAAATCGACAATTATTATAAAATATTCGATACGCTATATCTCGGAAACTATAACAGATATCGAAATCAAATGTTCTACAAAAAGTGATTGGACATCAAGGGCTACGCTCTGAAGAATAAAATTTTCGGAAACTATAACAGATATCGAAATGAAATGTTCTACAAAAGGGAATTGGACAACAAGGCCTACGATTTAAAGAAAAATATTTTTGAGTGGGGGCAAAAAAAGGGGTAGCTCCCATACAAATTAACGATTTGATACGCTATAACTCGGAAACTATAACAGATATCGAAATCAAATGTTCTACAAAAAGTAATGGGACAGCAGGGGCTACGCTCCTGGGCAGCTAGGTGATTCAGAGTCTAGGATTACTGACTTTCTTAGACATCGTGCGGATGGTACTCTTGCTTCTTTATCCTTTTTTTCTCTTATCTATGAACCTTACTGACTTACTGTTTTTCTTTTCTTCTCAACTCTTCTGAAGGGATTCACAATGGGCCTAAGGGCCTCCGAGTGGAGGTGGCGAACTCGCTACTACCCTTCGTAACCTAACCTAACCTAACCTAAGGGCTACGCTCTGAAGAAAAAAATTTTCGGATGGGGGGTGAAGAAGGGGTAGCTCCCATACAAATTAACAATTTTTATAAAATTTTCGATACGCTACTTCTGGAAAACTATTACAGCTATCGACTTCGAATATTCTACAAAAAGTAATAATCAAATAATTCATACATTTTGGAGAAAAAGTTGGAGAAGAGCAGGGGGACTAGAACATTTAACAAGTTTTATTAACCTTTAAATATGAATAATGTCGAAAACTTTTAAAACTCTCGACCTCAAATCTTTTTCATCTATTTCTATTATTCATACGAACGTTAAAATTTTGTTATTTTTTCTATGGGCTTTAAAACTCGCACAAGGTTTTTTATTATATTATTTGCAGTACAAAATTACTCGGCTGGGTATATTTAAAGACCAATGTGAAGGGTATATAAGATTCGGCACAGCCGAATATAGCGCTCTTACTTGTTTTTAATTATAAATATTTTAACATTTATAAAACAACAATAAAATATAAAATCTTTTTCTTCAATAAAGCTCTCTGTAAGTCAAAAAAGTGACATTTCATTTTTGGATTAATTCCGTTTGCCCTTAACCGTACGTCAAGTACGGTTTCAAACTTAAATCAATCCTTTTTTGGCTTAAATGTGTCTAAAAGTAGACATTCGTACTAAAAAAATCGTACTTAGTTTAAGAAATTTCGTACTCGGTTTAAGAAAATCCGTAGTCACCGTACTTTTGACACCGCTACGGCTTGATTTAGGTAAAGTTTACTTATCTTATGGTGACTTTTCATTGTGAAAACCCCTAATCATGTACCTATTTTGTTTTTTTTTTTTTTCATAAAAACACAACACTTGCATTTGACAAAACACATAAATACATACATACATATGAACGTTAAAGAGCGTATGAAAATCAGCTTTGGCACATGAGTTTTGCAAGTTATTTCGCTTTTGAGCCGAAAACACTTTAAAGTTCACTTACAAGAAATAGTTTATTTACTTTTTATATATAATTAGCCCAGCAAAAAATATTTAATTCAAAAATGTTTAAAACAATTGGTGGATTTCGAAGGCATTTTACAATTAAATTTTCTAACATAATAAAACAACAAAATATGACTAAAATCTACAACCAGGCGATATAACAGTTTCGTACGACGTAAATCTGGATAAAGCAATTTGTACGATGAAATTATAACACTATAATTTTGAAAAAATTGGCATATAGATATGTATGTACATATGTATCTATTTAAGGCTTTGCGTTAATTTTGCTAAATTTAATTGTGATTGGTCCGTAATTTACAATTAAGCCAATTTAGTCCGAATAAATAAATCTGTTGATAAACATATGTAAATTTGCATGTGCACAAATATTTTTTTATATTAAAAAATTTTTTACAGATCGATCCATTATTGACCCTTCCGCACATCAAGGTCTTCAACCCGAAATTATGTAACCCTCTAATAAATACCTTAATTAATTTTCTTATAAATGTTAGCAAGGTCTATTTTTCAAGCTAAATTTCAAAACTAATTTGGGTATCTGACCATCCCCTAATTTTTTTCATAGTAATACAACTAGTATGCATGCAAAGTTTAAAGATAAAATTCCAATAATAACACAGTGCTCAAACCAATATAGCAATTATAACAAAATTGAGAGAACTAGGTTATTTTAAAAGGGTTTAATTAGCGTAATGCTATTAACACAAAGACGACAGCAGGCAACACAGCTACACGACTACAAAGGCAGCTGACTGTAAGCATGGTTAATACATAAAAGGCTAAATTTGTTTAAAAATTGAAAATTGTGCTGATGTAGGGAAAATTTTTAATTTTGCAATTTTGTAAAGCTGCAGTATAAAAAATGTTAAGCAAATCAAAACAAATCAAAACGAAAAATAGAAATCGAAAAGCTTTTAAAACAAGTAAATGTATTATTTTTAAATAAAAATTCTCTATTTTTATTTTGACTTTTTTCGTTTGATTTCTGGTTAATTTAAATCTTTTTAATGGTTTCCACGCTATGGCGGAGTAAAATAAAATCTCTATTGGCAGCACTGTTTTACACTCTTATTTATATATTATATTTAAAGTTTTTAGGCCACCCTAGGGTATATACTTTTCTGTATATGCTATATATATGCATGTACATACGTATTTATGAATCAACTTTAATTCTTTCGGTTCATAGACCTTTTTTTGTTTCAGGTTCCGGTGTATTTAAAATATAAAAACAGGTTTCACAATTTGCACCAAATTCTTCAGTAAAATACAAATTAATAATACAAATTTAGGCGTTTCCTATAAAGCAAAAGAAATATTATTTTTTAATACTATTTTCCTTTACTATTAGTAAATGAGTGTTTTTTCTTAATTGTACCAAAAATCGGACAGGTGTACCAACACTGTCATTCCTGATGCGAGTACTACAACAGCACACAACGCTATTAGTACGATTCAATAGCAGGCCAGGGTCACGAGAAAAAAATGGACACAAAAACCTTTAGTAGCTTTGCAAAAATCGAAGAAACTAAAAGGCCTAACTAACGCCTGTTATTAAAATCATAACTAGGTTGTACACACATTCATATGCATGTTTCTATTTATGTATATTATAACTAAATATTTATCGGACAAATTACACTTAGAAACTACATATATGCATATAAATACTAATACTTGTGTATTTGTTTATCTCAATTGATTATGTAGTGTGTATGTTGTGTGTGTGTTTTATTAAACAAATGCAAAGTCGGAAGAAAAATACACAATTTACATGGAGATTTTAAGCGTAATACAGCGATGATAATTTGTTTACCGCTCTCTTTAGAGCTTTATAAATAAAATTTTTGAAAAACATTAAATATGGCAATAACCAGCAGAAAAGAAGAAACTAGAATGATTGATTTCATGTAATGTAAATTCTAAAATAACACATCTTCGTTACTCTTTAAACGCACCTTTAAAAAGTGTTAACGAAAACAAGGAACTAAATGCAAACTTTAAAAATTTAAAGAAAAATTTTCATGATTTTATACACAATCTTAATATAGAATCTCAATCTAGAATCTTAGCAGGCCTATGAGTTCCCGATCTTTTTTTAGCTTATTAGTCCTTAGTTTTATATTTTTATCCTGATTATTTCAAAATCTCCAAAACATTTACTAACAATGTGAAAAAAAAACACCTTTTCACCAAAAAGGCTTTTGTCGACAGCAATTTGTATAAAGTTTCTTTCTTCATTCCTATACTTAGAGTTTCAAAATTTACCCTTTAAGTACCTAATTAAAAAAGTAAAAGTAAAAATTTACCTTTTTTATTCCTTAAGAAACAATTAAGAAAAAGTTCCAAAAACCTAATCGTACATATTTTCAAGACCAGTCCAACGCAGCTTTAATTATATTTCTATCTTTATTGGTTTTAAATATACAAAAAGTACCAAAAAAGCAACAAAATATAACGTTTTCTTTTCAGAGTTCAAAATTTCAAAAAAAGTTTTCGAAATCTCTTTTCAGCAATACTTTATATTCGAAGGTATACCGAGAACTTTTTTCGAGACAGTCTAGTGTGAACTCTTATATCAAAACATCAATAGTGATGTAAACAAGTCAAATCACACATAAAATTCAAAAAAGTAGAAAGAATGCATTCTTTTAATAAATATTTTCTATTTAAAAAGTTCCCATTCAGCTGGTTTCGCCGTCATTGCCGTTATTTTGATGAATATTTGTTTGTTATTGTTGTTCTAATACAATCCCGCGTTAGAGAGAGCAATGAACATTGCCTCAAGTATATATTATCGCATTTAACTTAAAATTGTTTTTTTTCGTTACACTTTTAGAAATAATTACAACATTTATTAGTAATTTGGTTGAACTTTTACATATTTTAATTTGAAATACATAATTAGAAAGTGTAAATCAATTTGAAAATATTTTTTAACGTCATAGGGGCATGCGTATGAGTGATGTCCATATACATATGTACAGTATACGTACTTATATAAAATTTATATTTATTTGTTATCAAACCAGCCTCGACCTTCACTGACCTCATTGGTTCATGTACATATATGTTGCTTTGTGTGAGCGTGTGCTTGCTTAGCTGCAGCGATGAACCAAATGTGTAGGGTATTAAAGTTTTGATAATGCAAACATATTTAATATTATTGATATACTAATTATATATTTTTACGAAAACATGATCTAAAATATGAATTTAGCGTTTTAAATTGCTCTTTTACATACATAGCACTGTGCAACAAATAAAACCTTTTTGGCGAAATACAAAAAATTAACAGTATCAGTTCGATTCACTTTTAAAAGGTAGTCAAATCCCGCACTCAGTTTAGCAAGGTTGTTGGCAATTTTTTATGGGCCTCAAAAGTTTCGGCAAATCAGTGGAACTTCTTAAAAAATGGTTTGATTTTTTAAAATCTGATTCAAATCTTATTAAAATATGTTTACATTTTATATAAAAAAAAGTTCTGAATTTTTTATTTTAAAATAAGCAAAAATGTATTTATTTTAATTTTTCGGAATTCCTTAACCCTTATGTGAATGGCAAGGTACCCGGGTACCTTTAGCGTTTTCACCTTAATTTTTTTTATAGAAGTAGATGATCCACATATTTGAAACTTCTTGAGAACTCCTAACTTTTAATAAATTTTAAACTATCACTATTTTTTTAGCTTAAAAATATTTTGAAAAGGCGTGGTGGACCAATTTTCATCTTATACCCTTAACAGCATGGCAAGGTACCCGGGTACCTTTATGTATTAAATATTAAAAAACGATTATTGCAAGTATTTTTTTTTAGTTAAGTTTTACTAAAATGAAATTAAAGAAAGTTCTTATCTTTCAGATTTATTTAAACTTTAATTTGGTAAAACAAAAAAAAAAAAAAATATATATATCTTTCATATACACATACACAAATAAAAAAATAACATTTGTCAACAAATAATTTTTTATTGATCGCTTTGTGAACAATTTGGGTATATTGGACAGTTTGCTGAATGGTTATAACAAATCGGTTTAAAACATCTGGTGCAAGCTTTACGTGTTTTTCTTTGCTTCATGCGTTGTTCATTGGTTGCGAGCACACGTGAAAACTCCCTGCTCCCAGAAATGTTAGACATTGAAACTTCAAAATCTTTTCCGTACACATTATTCATTGCCAATTTGACTGATGACTGGATAACTGTTGGAATTTTAATGCGTTGCGCAATGTTTTCCTTACGAAATTCGAAGCTTAGCTCTTTCAAAAATTGTCTACGACTATCTGTTGAACGCAATTGTGTATGGTGTTCCTTATATGTATTATAAAAGATGCTAATGCTGCTACATCTCTAGTATCATAAAAAAGTGATAGTGGCCATCGAATTGTTCTGCGTTTGCAGAAAGATTCGCCTAACAGTTTGCCCCTATTGTTAAGCCCTCCTCTGGTTTTATTATAATATGTAATGACTTCTAATTTAGCAACAAGAGTTGATGCTACATTAAGCTTTACTTGCATAGTTGATAATATAACTAGAGCTTTCTTTTTTTCAGTACATAAGAGCACAGTAATGCATTTTTGCTAAAGGCAAAATTTGTAATGTATATTTGTGTAAAATAAAATCGTAAATATAAAACTAACCAACACAAAAAAATCTCTTACATTATCTAAAGTTATACAACCAAAAAATAAAAACATGTAAGGCACAAGCTTGACTTTATGTGGCTGCATATTCTCTGGCAGAAAGCGTTTGTTCTTTCTTACTGTTCCCATAAGTGCTAAGTTCCATGAACTTAAAGTTTTTGCCAGCTCTAAGGATTTAAAAAATTTATCAGCAGTTACATTTCTTCCTGAGTTTTTGTATGGAAAAACCAGATCTAAAACCTTTCTTTCGCCCATATTTGTTTGACGCTCGCCTTCTTATGGTTTCCAGGCAAAGGATAAGAGTTTAATGCATCGCAAGCCCAAAAAATTTTGATGCCATATATTTCTGTCCACGATATCCATAAGGTATGTAACTCTGACGTAAATTCTCATTCAGCATTTTTCAAATATCTCTAAAAGCAGCAGCTTAATTAGTTTTTGCACATATCTTTGTAAAAAATATAGGTTTCCAATACTATTTCCATATAGGTACCCGGGTACCTTGCCATGCTGTTAAGGGTGTTTTTTTTGCCATTCACATAAGGGTTAAAAGGAATAAAAAATTCTTAAGCCATATTTACACTGCCTGAATTATCATCTGACTTTCACAACTAAGACTCATTTGTATAGTGTAATAACATGTCTGCTTTTATTTGTTAATATTTTTGTCTGATCTCAGTTGAAAATAGAACGTATTCTATTTTTAAACTATTTAACGTCTGAGTTTTAAATGTTGTTGTTGTAATGATATGCACTTTATAAAAGTTTAACAACTTTTATAATATGCCGACTAAAACTAATTCCTTAGACGTAATGTAACACTAAAAATAAAAAATTTACATTGTTTTTTGATACCCATAAAAATTTCAACTTATTTCTTTGACACTCAACTCAGATGTGAACTTAGGTGGTGTAAATATAGCTTTACTAACAACTTTTATTTACACAACAATACAATGTGACGTGTCTAGGCAGCCAATCAGCTCATAAAATCTTGGAAAAAGGTCAATTGACGATGACTATGATTTTGAGACGGTCCCTGGAAAATCAAAGGGGTATCACATGGGGTCTATGCGACTTTCTAAATGATCTCGACTACGCTGACAGTATTTGCATCCTAACGCACAATCAAGATTAAACTCAAGTTAATATTGTTGCTGGCATCTAAAGTGTAACTTTACATTAATGTCTCCAAAACCAAGGTCATGCAAATAAATACAAGCAGCAGTCGCTCATTTCAAATAAACGTTAAAAAATATTTCTTTAAGGGAAAATTTAAAACATTTAACCCCAACGTAATATCCATATAACTATACGGATATAAAACAAGAAACGCCGCCTCTCAGCTCCTACAGCGGTTACAAGCCGGTTACAAGCCGAATCGAAACGAAGAGTTTTGAAAATACCTAAATAATTCCGTTACGAGTTCATTTTTTTTAAAAGCAATCAAATTATTATTTTGTATTAAATTAAAAAAAATTTTACGTTCAAAATTTTTTATAAGAATCAGATAAAATGGATTTTTCTTGTTTCTAGGCGATAACTCCAGGACATTTTTAAATATAATGTTTATTATTTTCTAATATTTAGGTAGTAGAAACTCAGGTATGGGAGTATGCTTCATCGCAAGGCATTTATCTTCTCTAGACAAAATAAACTAATATTTTAAAGTATTATCAGCCTTCAAATGCCGAAAATATAGTCGAAAAAATAAGCGGCAACGTATTACTTTGGATTTTTTTACGAAATTACTTTATATTTAAATTATCCATAAATCGAACTGTCTTACATAACTAAGTAAATCTTTTGGTTTTTTGAGTTTCCGATATTATTTTTCTTAATATTTTTCATTTTTAAAACTTGGTGCAACACAAAGGTTTTTTTCTTTTTTAACCTTTAAAACCCAAAATGTTCCCACTTACTAGATATTAAGAGCATTTGATCAAGAGATTTTGAATATCACAACTCTGTTGGCGAGCCCTTGAACCTAATTTCCAAGCTGCCTTAAGCCTTTTCTTCTATTTTTTTTGCTCTCAAATTATTCTACGAAAGGATATTTAGTTCATTTAGGGCTGAATCTGATCTAATGCTGTGATCATATTAGTCAATCATTTTGTCACAAGAAGCTTAATCACTAAAAATTATATTTTTAAACTCTTTTTTTTAACATATTTTAAACATTGTGAAATTATCAATAGACTTGAATTTAGCGTGCTTCTTTGTAAATGCACCATTAAATATTTAACAGACAAAGTACCAAAAAACGAAGCACTATTAGCCTTAAAAAGAAAATCATAAATGAATTTCTGTAGAAATTTAATACAGAATGGCTTAAGGGACGAAACGTGCAGCAGCATTATCGAACACTAAATTAAAATCAGTCACAACTTAAAATCAAATTTTTTCAAAAGCGGGTTTTTGCCTGTACTCAAAATACTGTTGATACTTTAATACCGAATGGATTTTAAAGATAATAAAACCTTCCAAGAATAAAGTTTACGTAAATGCAAACGAAAATTTTTGTTGGTTAAAGATTTGATCTGAGAAACGGTTTTTGAAAGAAAAAATATTTTAAAAAATTTGGAGTTTGTTTGATTTAGTGTGCGAGTGTTATGAGTCACTCATTCTTAACTTCATATTTAGCCAATTTTAATGTGACAGCTATGTTTAATATAATAAAAAAATCTATTTGAAAAGCCAATGTTTTAAAAAAAACATATTATTCAAAATATCGAAGAGAACTACCGCCCTGTAGGCTAAATTCCTTCAATTGAGTTTATTTAAGAAAAATTTAAAAGCACGTTCCCAATTTGTTTCAAATCCCTAATTTGATTCCACAAAATTTATTATCTTCATTAACAAATATTTGTATTGTTAAAGTACATTAAGTCAAATTATTAAATTTCAAAAAAAAATAGTAGAAAGATACATTCATAAATATTTATGAAATTCCACAAATAACAGATCAAATTCTACCCTTTAAAGATTAAAAACGTGGGTAAGATCAATAGGAAGCGAAGAAAATGCTGAATGGATTAGCAATTAAATATTGATTTCTGTGTTTTTGTTACATATCATATCAGATATCATATTAAAAAACTCTACCAAAATCAAAATTAAAAAATTTTGTTTTATATAAAACCTAAAAATGGAAATGAACTTTTCTTGAATTATGACGTTGTTTAAGCAAATGAGCCAAATCTATTCAGCACAAATCATTTTGCAACGCTTCGTACCAAAATTAATTTTAACCCTCTGAATTTATTAGATAAATTTTATGTTTGTTATACTTTTTTAATTTAGGTTTTGGTTCCTTTTTTTATATTTGAAAAATGCAGTTTGTTAAAGAATACTAGAAAATAATGATATACAGGGCCTTGATGTGGAAGGTATTAGCGTACAAAGTGCACACATGGGTATATATCTTTATGCTGAACATTTGATTAAGTCACATTTCGTCTAAAATAAATTCATTCAATTAGCACGTACATACATACGAGCTGCATGCAAAAGAGAAATTTTCATTTATGCAACATCAAGCAAAAATATCAATGAACTTGGTGTTTAAGTATTTTTTTACCCAAAAAAAACTTAAATCGAAATACAAAAAGAAAATTATTGTTGCTTTATATGTAAGTATGTAGTAAATTAAATCAGAATTTTCATTTTTTTGTTTTCCTTTTTTTTTTTTTTTGATTTGAATAGAAAGAAAATTATTAATATATCATGAACCTAGTAAACTTAGAACACAATGTTTTTTCTCAGTGTAGTACACTGTTTAGCTTCTCTTTAGTTTTGTTGTTGTTGTAAAACCTTGAATAAATAAAATACAAGTTAACTGTAGTTTTTTTGTAATTTGTTGTTGCTGTAGTTTAGTTTGGCATTGTAAAAACACGTAAAGATAAACATTTGTATTTTGTATTTATTGTTTTTGTATATTTCAGTTATTTTGTGAGTTTGTCTGCTTGTTTATTTATGTACGAGTATGAGTGTTGACTTTAAATTTGTACGTTTATAAATTTTAGTTTTAGTTAAATAGATGCATACATATGTACATACATACATATGTACATGCATACATACATACATACATACATACATACATACATACATACATACATACATACATACATACATACATACTTACAAACAAACATACATACATACATACATACATACATACATACATACATACATACATACATACATACATACATACATACATACATACATACATACATACATACATACATACATACATACATACATACATACATACATACATGCATGCATACATACATACATTCATACATACATACATACATACATACATACATACATACATACATACATACATACATACATACATACATACATACATACATACATACATACATACATACATACATACATACATACATACATACATACATACATACATACATACATACATACATACATACATACATACATACATACATACATACATACAGTTGTGTTCAAAAAAATAGGAGTGCTATTTAATGAAAAATTAAATCTCCGTATTTTTAAAAATCCTTATTTTATTTTCGTTTTTTTTACAATAATATTATTAAATGATTGGTAATTTATTGTTTGGGAAAATCAAATGTTCATTTATGGCAAAAAAAATATAAAAAAAATCCAAATAAAGAAAAAATACGTAAATTTAATTGTTCAAAATAATAGGAGTATTTACTATTGGTTCAAAAATCGGAACTTAAAAGTAGTTATAGTAAAGAATTATTTAGGAAAACATGGATAACTATTAATATTTTGTTGAGTATCCTTTGCTTTTAATAACTGCGGAGCATCTTCGGGGCATGGAGTCAATAAGGCCCTGGCAACTTTTTAATCGGATTTGCCGCAACGCATCCCAAACTGTACTCCACAGTTCGTTTGCATTTGATGGCATTTTTTCTGCCACATATTTTCTAACGTCTCCCCATTAATGCCCAATAGGATTAGGGTCAGAAGACTGAGCAGACCACGACATAACCTCAACCATATTGTTATGAAACCACTCTTTTGCCAATTTACTGGGGTGTTTTGGGTCGTTGTCTTGTTGGAAAACCCATTTTAATATCATATTCTACTCTGAGTATGGCAGCATCACTTTGTCCAATATTTTTACGTAGACATCCTTGTTCATTATTCCTTTTATTTGATGAACTGCACCAACTCCATTGTAAGAGAAGCACCCCCATATCATAACTTTTGCACCACCATGTTTGACAGTTTTTTTGGTATATTTTCCTTTATATTCAGTGTTAGGAGGACGTCGAACATACTGTCTGTAGCCAGTTTCACCAAATAAAACAATTTTAATTTTGTCTGTCCATAAAATATTTCTCCATTTTTCCTTTGGCCAATCGACGTGCTCTTGGGCGAACTTTAACAGTGCAGTAGCCTGCTTCTTTGTTAACAAAGGAACCTTTCGTGGACTTCTTGCAAACAATTCGTTTTCTAATAGTCGTCTTCGGATGGTTACAGCACTAACAGGAAGGATAAGCTCCTGTTTTATCTTTTTTGATGACGTCGAATGCTCACTCTTACTGAATCTAACTATACGGCGGTCATCTACACTTGATGTTTTTTGTTTCCGGCCACTAGTTTCAGCCTTTTTATTTGTAGTTAACGACATTGGCAATCATTTTGTCTGAACATCCGAGGGTTTCTTTAATTTCTTTGTAAGTTTTTCCTTTTTGCCTTAAATTTTTTATGAGGGCTCGCTTCTCTTCAGAACAGTGTTTTTCTCGTCCCACTAATCGACAAATTATATTTTAAAACTATAAAAAAAGATATAACGAAACTTTTTCAAACTTACTTTAAAATATCTTACTTCAGAACCAATTTTATTTAAAAAAATCCAAACACACTCCTATTTTTTTGAACAGTTAAAATTGTTCGACCTTAAAAGAAAATAACAAATAACAATAACAACACAATTTTTCAGTACATTATCACCCAAATATTACTCAGCACATTCAATTGCAAACACCGTTAAAAAATTGCGCGCTTTGGAAGCTGACATACCAGCAATTTTTGAACATTGCAAATTGGGTACCCACACTCCTATTATATTGAACACAGCTGTACATACATACATACATACATAAATGCATACATACGTACATACATACATACATACATACATACATACATACATACATACATACATACATACATACATACATACATACATACATACATACATACATACATACATACATACATACATACATACATACATACATTACATACATACATACATACATACATACATACATACATACATACATACATACATACATACATACATACATACATACATACATACATACATACATACATACATACATACATACATACATACATACATACATACATACATACATACATACATACATACATACATACATACATACATACATACATACATACATACATACATACATACATACATACATACATACATATCGCATACTTCCCTATAAATACATACATACATACATACATACATACATACATACATACATACATACATACATACATACATACATACATACATACATACATACATACATACATACATACATACATACATACATACATACATACATATCGCATACTTCCCTATAAACAGTCACAATTTGAAATTCATCAAAATCATTAATTTTTCCATACGCGATTTTCCAAATCAAATCTTTAACGAAATCGAAAAATTCGTTTTTATTTAAGCAATATTTCTTTTTAAACAGGATTTTTGTAACCGTTAAACTCAATTTCAAACAACAGAAATAAAGAAATCAAAGGCGTTATTTTAACTCCATTTTAGGACAAGTTAAATAAAAAAAATTAAAGAATTATTGTCAACGACTTTTCATAAAAATATCTACTTGTTAATACATATTTTTTATTAGTTATTAAAAAACAATTTGAAGTTTAAAATGTGTGTTGAAAAAAACTTTTTTCTAAACAGATTTTTGGCACAAATCTGTCAGACATGTCGTGGGAAGTTCTTATCAGACATGTCTTACAAAAATCTAAGAAAACTAAGGCAAAAAAAGCAATGAAAATCTGTAAAAATATCTATGTAACATTTTAAACAGATATTTTTAAATTAACTGGTTTTTTGATTTGTTGTTTGTCATAAGTCAACCTAACTTTCCTCAAGCTTGAGTTGTTGAACCCGACGTCTTCTGTTTGCTAGTTTAGCACGCTACCACCACACCACCGCGTCACATTGTTTTGTTACTTCTATGGGACATTTACGGTGATAAAAACACGCTCAAAAGCATATTAAGCAAACACATAAACCGAAACAACACCATAGTACAAGTGAATAAAACGCACTTAAACATGTTTGTAAGAATTTGATCCGAAATCTTAGCGATACGTCGTACAATTTAACCCAGAAGCATTCCTGTACACAAAGATTGGGTAAGTAAGAGCGATTTTGAGTGAGAATTATTCTTTTTCTTTGAATACGAAACTGTCCGTACTTTTTCTTTGTACTCATTTAAAGAATTGTCAAGCAATCAGCTGTTTTAAAAAAACTTAACAATAACAAATACAAATATTGTTGGGAAGAAACAAAAATGAAAAGTTAATACGTGTCTGGTAAACAATTTAATGCCAGTGATTTTATTCTTGAATGTTGTTAAATGTTTTTCCGATTAATTATAACAGATATTAATCTTTATTTCCTTTTTGTATCTCGCCCTTTTGTGTGTTTCAATGTTTTAATAGAGTTATTTTAGTTTATTCTCATTTTACCGAAATTTCCCCAAAAAAGTAAAGAAACACACACACCTTTTAAGCACCGTTTTTTTCAATCAGTAGTTTTTTTCCTGTCAGTCTAGTATTTTGTATGTATTTTTAATAAATTAACATAAAAAATTGTATTTTTTATAATTTTATTTATAACAAATTAAATACATATTGTACCTACATTCACACATTTATTTCATTCAAACTTTGGTATGCGTTAATATGTTTATTTATTTGCTGTGTAGTTTGTGTGTGTGAGAGCGTGTATGCGATATAAAAATAAAAAAAAAACACATCGAGCAAGTGCAGTCATTCAGTCAGTTATAGTCAATGTCTAGGTCATTATAAAATGACGACGTTCACGTTCATGTTCAGTTTCATGTACGTTTGTGTCAATGTTATTTTTCGTTACAAACAATATGTAAGTTTTCTTAAATAAATTAAAAACTACACACACACAAGACCAATAGCAACAAAAACAAATATTTAAGTAGAATATTTTTCGTTACTATACAAAGCACATATCGCTCATTTACCAAAACAATGTCATAACTCAAAAAATGCATTTTTGGAGTTAACGATGCAGAATTATTGGTTATGGTATACTTTATACTGTTTATGAATTTCATCTTTTAATTGTTTCTACTTTTTGTGTATGAAGAGAAAACGCTGTTTGGCTTTTCTAGTAAATGTAAGCAAATCGAAAACTTCAAATACGCTTTTCTCGAAATGGTTTTTTTTTTAATTATGACGTTGTTCTGGCAAATGAGCAATATATACTTATATATATCGTCACAGAAAATGCAAAACGCTCTATCTAACAAACAATTTAAAATTGGCTTTTTATAAAAATTATAGCCTTCAAATATGTACGTCATCTCGCAAAACTCTTTTTTTAGCAGAAATATATTTGTGAATCGTTTTTAACTAACATATGTATATCGAAATAATTTGTGTTAATTGTAAATATATTTTTCACTTACACAAAATGCTTGCCCCTTCTAAAAAATTTTTAAATGTTAGATAGGGCGTTTTGCATTTTCTGTGACGATATATACTATTTACATAAGAACCTTCCTACAACAAGCAATATGTTGCGCTATTAATTATTAAGGTCCGTTTAGTTTTTTAAGGGGTTTGGATCATAGTTATAAACATTGAGTTCCCTTGATTTAGGCAAGGTAGAACTTAGAATTTTCTATAAAATATTTCTTTACAACAAAAATCCTAATTCTTCTTTATATTGCCTGGAGCTGCGCTTGAAGGGAAGTGTTGTGGTCTGGGTGGATAACCCTCCAGCGTATATAAAATGCGTTGGTGTTTATGCTCATAGCCCCCAACTATTCATTTCCCCAACGCCTATAGGCGTTTCGCCACAAGTGCCGCCGAGTACCATTTAAGTACATGATATTTTACAATATCAAAAAATGTAAGTCCAAAGACTTTTTTAAACGAAATAATTTTTCGCGCTTCCTTTTTTATAATATATAATATAGAGCGCGACCGAACTCTTCCTAAAAATGTGTTATTTGCACAAAAACATACAAAATTGTCTATAAAGGGTTGATCAATTTAAAAATACAGCTTCTAGTTCTACTTTCGCAGAAAAAACAGGTTTCTTTTTAATAAAAAATTTTTTAATTGTAACTCTAGTTATACTAGTTTTATAAAATTGTTTTTTTTTTAATTAAATGGATAAAAAAAAATTTCGAACGTGTTAACCTTTTTCAATTCAATAAAATGGCATTGATCCGGTTTACGTTCGAGTTCGGCTGAACAATAAAAATTTGGCCGTAGTTCGGGTTTGAGGTTGGTTCGGTTTCAAAAATGCCCGTTCGGTCGGGCTCTATTAAATTTATTTTTAAAACTCGGCTAACAAAAGAAACCGATGGTATATAAGATGGGGCATAGCCTAATACAGCGCTCTTACTTGTTTTCTCAAAAATTGTTTAAATTAAACATATGTAAGCACATACTATTTTATATGAAGCTATATACAACTCTTAAGGTTAAGGTCCATAGCTTGTATTTCTTGCGTTTTCTTGTTAAACGCGGTTGTTAAAAAAGTTTAATACGTGTATTTCAATATGGCAAGCTACAGAACACGACGCGTTGACGCCAATAGACTCGACGCATGCAAAAATTAGAACAACTTTGCATTTGCCATAAGCGTCAAACCAACAGATCAGCTGAATTTGGTGGCAAATCGTGCAGTTTTTTGACAATTTTTTGGCACTTACTAATTCATACCTGTAAGTATTTTGGATAATTGCTCAAAGCGTCGCTTTAAACTTGAAACGCAAAAACGTGCAAAATGCGATTTCAGTGCTTTTCGAACGGTTTTTTCCCTCTGTGTAATAAGGAAGAATTTATTTATTAAGTCTTAAAACTATGTTAACATACAAGCACGGATAAAACTCACAGTTATGTCTTCAAGAGAAAATATATTTTTTGCTTTTTTGGTTTCAAACGAACACAACAACAACTTTGAAACAGGATTTTTCGAAGGTTTGGGTTCGATGATACTAGTTTTATTTTATTTACAAGTTTTGTTGTAAGTTACGTTTGTCTACATGCAATTGCATTGGTTCTTACACCAAATCATCAGTAGACTTCAACCAAATGAAATTAATAAAGACAAACTTAACCTACAACAAACCTTGTAAATTAAAAAAGAAAATTGCAATGAAATCCTGAATAACCTTTGGAAATTGTTTTAATTTTATTTTTATTATCAAATGTTTCGTCAACCCTTAATATGACAAAATTTTCAATTCGCTAGGCAGACAAACAATTATAAGATCCTTTTGTTTTTTACATTATATTCGCTTTTTTTCTATTAAAAAAATAATGGAGATTTTCTATTTAAAAAAAATTAATAAAAGACGATGTGTAGACAGGTATAACCAATGAAACTACAATTTTTTTTTTTAACTTTAATCTGTTACAAACTTTTAAAAATAATTTTTTTATTTACGTATTAGGTTAGGTTAGGTAGAACAGGCAGCCGTTGAAGGAAAGGATACAGCTCAATTGGGTCCGCTTAATTCGGTCCCTTTGTGTTACCTGGAGAAGCAGATAGAACAGGTTGAGATTGGAGGAAAGAAGAAATTTAGAGAAGGATAAGAAAGAAACAAAAAATAGAAAAATGAAGCAAACTTACCAGGGTCTCTGGTGGGAATCAAATCCACAACCCCCAGACTGGTAGACTCGTGCACGTACCACTGATCTACCGGGGCACCCCATTTACATATTTTGACAGAAAGAAGTAATAAACGAATAGTTCTTGGATGATTGGTAAATAAATTGTTTGATAAAAACATCAATATGTAGTTGAACCAAACAGGAATCTGAGGAGAATTATTTGGCGAGTAACGTATTCTTTATCACCGTATTTAAACACGATTTAAGTAAATTTTAATTGAAATATAAACAAGATTTAAATGCAGGTTTAAATTTTCGGTCAATAATAAGCTTTTTCATATTTTAATCATTTTTATATTTCAATTAAAATGAACTCAATTCGTATTTAAACACAAAGTCAAGAAATGGGCATTAATTTTTATTTAACGCACAAGATTTGTCACTTAAGCTGCATTTGAGTTTTAACTGAAAAAAGAATCTAATGCAAATTTTGTTAGTTGAAAAGCAAAATAAAAATACTAAAACTTGTTAAAATCCCCCCAAAAAAATATTTAAAAAGTACTTGTTTAGTACTTTCTTTTAGTTTTGCTAAATATTTGGCGTTCTAAGGCGTTAAAAAAGGGTTTTACGGCCAAGATCACCAATTTATTTCAGTTTTTATTTTTCCTTCTTTTCTTTCTTTTGCAATTAGACATTTTTGGAATACTTTCTAAAACGATAATTTCGAAAATGTAAAAAAGCTGTTTCTAGGACACGACTCTTTTATGTAGAAAATTCGCTTTAGATTTAAGATAAAAATTTTTTTTGGCTGTTATGGTTCCGTGTCGCTGAAATTTTAAGAGATAAAAATACAAAAAAAATTTAAACATAGGTATGTGTAATTCATAGTTTATATTCGTTATACACTCTTTATAATTCGTGATCCTTTAGTTTTTTTTTATTTAACGTCAGATTTAAAAATAAGGATTCTTTTCTTACGCTTTGTAGAGAAACTGGTTTTAAATCAATCTCAAATTCCATAAATCTTTTTATACACATTGGGTTTTTTGAATGAAATTTAAGAAAAAAACTATATTTATATTAGAAAATAATTTAATTTCATAGGCATTTTACTTAATTTATGGATTAATTATAATTGCCAAACTTATCGATAAGGTCAGTCAGCAGCAATTACTCACTACTAAATAAATAAATGGACTACAGCTATCGAAATACAAATTTATTTACAAAGTATTAAGAATTAAAACTCAATATATTAAAAAAAATGTTGCAAAATATTTTGCTGATTTAATTTAATTTCAATATTTTTTTCCATAAATTTTAAACATATGTAAGTACTACGCTTTTTACAAGTTCTAGATTGTAAAAAACTAAATAAATGGTAATTTTTTTTATCAAATTACAAAGTGTTTAATTAAAAAGCTTACTTAGGAAAAATATTAACCCACTTTATTAGTTATTTTATTGGATGGTTTTAAACTTCTTCTTTTCAAAACGTTTTAAATGCAAAGAATAGTTAAATGCATTAATTGCTTTTTAAATTAAGTAAAAGTCAATGACCTTTTTTTTAAACATAAATTTTGAAAAAAAAAAGTTGGTGAGTTCACAAGGCCTTTTAAAATCAAATGCTTTAGAATAACAAAAACTACATACGTCTATTAGACACTATAGATAGCCTGGTGTGTGTCTTTACTTTCTGGGTATAGTTCGGTAAAATGAAAATAAACGGAAAATAAGTTTCTTACAAAACATCGAAAGCGCATAAAAATACGGAAACACAAAAAACCCAAATTTCCAAACCGAATAAATATATTAAATGCTTTGAAAAGTTTCCAAAAAATTAAAACGTTGATTTTAGGGATTACAAGTTTTTAATGTTTTAGAAAAAGGCATTTATTTATTAACGTTCAGAAATAAAATTAGTGCCATCAAGTTGTTTGCAGACACGTATTAACTTTGCTTTTTTTTAAACAAAATTTTTTTTTCAACTGCTGATTGCTTGATAGTTTTTCCAATGTCTCCAAAGAAAAAGTGCGGGCTGGATGGCGAAAACATAAGAAGAATGAATCATTTTCTCTCAAAAGCGCTCTTATTAAGCCAATCTTAAAAAACGGGAACGCTTTTAGCTTAAATGTTAAGGCTAAATACACAATTTATAAAATCTGACTTTTTTAAATCAAATAACTTGTGGTATAATCTTCACTTCAGTAATAAAAATAAGCTTGACTTATTCATAACTTTAATTAAATTAGATAAGATATTCTTGTATATAAAGTGCTAGTCGTATTTCTAAATATTTAAAAAAAAAATTTGGCACAGATAAGCTTTGTTTTTGGTATAGAGTTCAATCGAATTGAAACTGGTGGCCCCAATGACCTTTTGGCATAGCCAACTGCCTTTAAAAAATTTTATATCTCCACAAGTTCTACTACTTCTTGCTAAAATTGACTTTTGACGATTGGACAATTTTCCCCTAAGCTTTAATTAATCAAATACGAAACAATTAACTTTTATATTTAAACAAACAAGTTTATAAACAAAATCAAGTTCTAACACGTACATGCATGTGCAATAGTAGATGATAAGAGGATAAGACGTGCAATTTTTATTTTTTTTACTATTTTTTTTAAAGCCACCTAGGGGGCATATATTTGTATTAAGTGTTTTTTGTAAAAATCAAAAAAAAAGCACTTTTTTTAATTTCAAACATTTGTTGTTGTCGAAAAAAGTTTCTGTTATTTTGAATTCAATTAGTGAAGTATGAAGAGCCTCAAATTAGGGAGAGACAAAAAGTTTTTAAAAACTTTTGTTTTCAGGAATGGAACTCCGTTAAGTTTTAACTATACTTTACCATCTTAATAAAAATGTTAACCAGTTGGAAGTCAATAAAATAAACTGTGAAATACTTGATTTTTTTTATCAACAACATTTTTTGTAGTATTTTTTTACCTTTTACTCAAGGCGTTGCCACACGGTAATTGTGGGTCGCGTTTTTCTTCGTGTTTACTAAATTAAACATAAAACAAAGTAAAAAAGCAGTATCTATGTACATATGTATATATGTTCTTCGCAGGAATTGAATATACTACAAACTAAGTATCTGTGTATGTATGTGTTACAAAGATAAACTTTAGGTACCTAAATTTGTATATATCGTAAGAACTTTCGAAGCTATCGCTCTTGTTCTTTTAAGCCTCTGATTGAATAAAAAAAAGTAGTTTTCTTATGCAAATACACTCAAAAAAATTATTTAAGTAAAATCAATTAAAAATGGTATTTTAAATAGCTGGATATTTATTAGAAAAACTCTTCAACAAGATATTCATTTAGATTAACAAAATATTTTATTTAACGAATTTAATTTGAATTTTTAATGTCATTTTGTTCTGTTTATGTCAAGCTTTTAGCACACACGACAACACCGACAGTTTCCAAAATATAAAAATTATAATTTCTTTGCTTTGCTTTTGCTAATTTGCGGAATTTCGTGCTTGGTGTAAATGGTTTTGCGAAACTGCGTATGTAAAATATTTAGGCTTTTAATGAAACTGTTACAATAATAAGAATGTTTAACAATTGTTTAACGAGTATTTTGCACCCTGGATATCAAAAGCTGATAGTATTAAGTAATTAAACTCTTATTAATTTGAATTTTTCTATCCCCCTGTCGATAATTTAACTCGTGGTAATATGATATCTAGATTATTGAAACTTTTTCTCTGGTCCCAAGAACCTAAAACTATCGAGATTTGACTGTATCGCTATTGTGTGTGGTAAGAAATACAAAATATTCAACACCAAAAAATATCTTTGCATATTTAGGCTAAAAGATAAAACAAAGCAAAGACAAAGCACAAGGGAATAAAATCTGAAGGATACCTACGCCGCGAATCAAAATT
Source organism: Melanophora roralis (assembly GCA_963583895.1). Classification (NCBI taxonomy): domain Eukaryota; kingdom Metazoa; phylum Arthropoda; class Insecta; order Diptera; family Rhinophoridae; genus Melanophora; species Melanophora roralis. The sequence goes on from OY757189.1 coordinate 666,374, forward strand.
CCCACACATGCCTAACAGAAACCTGTAAGATACCCGTACAGACCATGTTGTATTTTTGTCAGACTTTGTCGGACATTGTCGGCCAATTCTTCTAGCTGAATACATACCCACATGTATGTATGTAGCATTTACCCAGCTAGCCAGGAGTTGTTCAACGCAGGATTCTGAATAATTTTCGCCTCCTTAACAAATATCCTTACGATTATTGGAAAGGTTACAATAACAAGGCCAATGTAAAGTTGTTTGTTTATAGTATTTAGTTTTGAAAACACATTCGAACCCGTTCGCCTTTAAAACAACAAGTACGAACATTTAAGGAGTTGTAAAATAATCGCTTTTTAAGATTTGTAAAAAAATCTGTAAATAAATTTCAAATGAATCTCCTGCGGATTTGTGGAAGTTTTGCGGATGAAGCATCTGCTTGTAACTGCTTCTCCCGTGCGAAGCATATTCCACGATTAAAATATGCGCTCGTCGACGAATGAAAACACTTTGCATTGGATTCGCGAAGTGCTCTTCTGCAACTGAAAAGGTCAGTTGGGTAGGTACATACATACATAACCATCGCACACTAAATCAAAAACCATCACAACTCAAAATTCATCAGACTCTTTTTCTAAGACAATTATTTTACTGTTGAACATAATTATGTTATACAATCTTATAAGAAAGAATGATTTTGAGTTGTAACTGTTTTTGATTTGGTATGCGATATGTACATATTAAGGTAATAACCATAAATGTTTAATAAAAAAAACTCACCTCTTGTTGCTCATTGAAATCCTTTAAACATAAAAAGCATGATGTATGAGTTACATAGGTACGTGTTGACAACCTTCTTTTTACTTCTTTTTTTATTTTAAATGCCGGCTTCAAGACTTGTTCCTCCAATTTTTTATTGATTCGCTTAAATATCACTGGCTTTATTCAAATTAATTTTAAGATTTTTATTTGTGTTGTTTTAAACAATATTTTCAGTTAGTTGTGTAAATTTCTTTCTTTTCGCAATTATTATTTTTTGTTGTTAGTATTGTGTTGAATAATTTCACATTTTATTTTCATTATTACTTTTCAAACAACAAGCACATACATACATATATGTATACGAACTTGTACATATGTACCTACTCACAGAGTGAGTGAACGTACAGGGTACGATCGTTCATATACTCCTTCCTACCGTTGACCCCGGTTATTTTTATACATACATACATACATCTATTTTTGTTGTTGTTGCAATTTTTTGTTTTGTCTGTTTTTTTTTTGTATTGATATCGCGTGCAATCTTACGTTTATTGACCTTGGTATGAGAGCAAGTATGATGTATCAATGAACGAACAAATGAACATAATCATAATTATCATAGTCGTAGCCATTTGCTGTTTGAAGCGACGAGCGAGAAAATTTCATTACCGCCGAACTCCTCGTCTTGTTTGATCGCTTGCAGTTGAAATGCAAAAACAAAAAGAAAGCAGCAACAATACCAAGGTAGTAAACTAATTAATGTCTTAAAAGTCCGTATTTAATTCAATGCAAATTGCAATAATAGTTTGAGGAGTAAGTAAAAGTTGAATAATGTTGGAGGGATGATTAGTTAGGAGTTCGATTTTTCATTAATGTGTGTCGGTAACAGCATATTTCTTTTTACATAAAGCGTATGCCGGGGTAAACTTAAAACCAATGTTTTCACATCAATTATATTTTTTAAACTTTAGATATTTTTTTTGGAAAATTTTTTTATTAGATTATCAGCATATTTTTGTACATTTAAATATTGGTATGTTTATATGTAAGTATCTATGTATGTACATACATATGTATGTGCATACCATTATATTTTTAGTTCTTGTATTAAAATATCACTACTTTTTTATTCACAGACTTAATTTTAATTTTTAATAATAAGGCAGTAAATATTAAACTTAGGGCAGTTTCTTTATTATACAAAAATAAATAAGTTTAATAGGTACCTACCTACATTTTCATGTAGGTATTATTATTTTGCAGGTTTGTAGCCTTTTTGGCTTTTTTTGAAATTTTCTATTAATTTGCCTTTTTTAACTAATGGTATAAATTTTTACAAGGTCTGCCTTAATAAGCGGCAGCACATTAAATATTTTTTGGTTTATTTGTATAATCCAAAGAAATGTGATTTTTAAACTTGGCCCGGACAAAGTAACGTGTGTACTTCGCGCCTTGATAATTTAAGCAGACGTACCAAAAAAGTATCGTCGTAAAATTACGATTATTTTCACAAACTTTAAATTCTTGCTTTAGATTTCTTTGAACAACCGTCCGATACAATAGTCCGATAAAGACTAAACATAAAATGTTGGAATTTGCTCACGATGAGCTTCCAACCGACACATTTAAACACAACAAAAATCAAACTACATCATCAAGTTCGTTAAAATCATTTTTACATACAAACATACATACACCAATATGCACATTGACTACGGGCAGTGTGACCAGATTTTCAAATTAAATTAAAGCTAAATCGCCTTTAAAAAACAGCTAAAAAGAGCTGAAAATAGAAACTGAGAGCCAAAAAATAAGGCTGAATTTTTTAAATGCATTTTAAATTTTTTTCGTTATTTAGATATTTTTCATAGCATGAGCGAAACGTTTGTGTGCTATAAATATTAAAAAAGAAAATTTGTTATAAAAATCTTGATTTTACAATGTTTGCTTTTTAATTTGAATTTATTTACAAAAACTTGGTAGACCCATACCTTGAGTAAAAAGAAAATAATATTTAAATACACAGAATATACCTACAAGAACTTTTTAAAAAAAGTTTTTAGAAGCAGATGTTAATTTTCTGCATGTTTTGGTAAAAAAATAAACGAATAAGTAAATGATATAGATATATGGGTGATTCTAAGATTACTGGACAATTTGATGTCTTTGTTTATTTGAATAAGGAAAATAAAAATATATCCCACTTTCCTATTTACTTTTAAACAAAGCTTTAAAACATCTCCGTAATCACTAAAATATCTTTTCTAAAAATTTTCCGTTCTGCAAAAAATAAACAAAATTTACAAAGAACTTGATTTTCAACAAATATATTTTAATACTATTAAAATAGTGAGTACTTGACCCTTAAATAAAGAAAAATAAAACTAAATTTAGCTCCAAAAAAGCTAATATGGTCACACTGACTACGGGTGCTCTCTATTTTAGTATATTTATTATTTCTCTTTTTTATTTTTCATATGGCGTTGCCAGAAGCTTTTTTAAAAAAATCATCATTTGTGTTAAAAAAAAACATATGTACTTAGAAAAAATATCATCACGTTTTTGTGAAAACGCTTACCACAATGACCTTAAAAGGGAACCATCTTTTTTTCAGGTTTGAATTTCAAAAGCATCGAAATTTCTTAGGATTGTGCGTTTTGTTTTGGGCTATTTGCTATGTAATTATAAGCACACTCACGTGCATCTCGAATTAAAGACTACTTGAACAGGAAGCTTCAGAAACTAATAGAAAAAGCAAAGAGCAATTAGGTGGCAAACACATTTAACGACAGGAAATTTTGAATTTTGTTTTTAAATAATCTGTTAACAGCCATATTTGACGGACGATCTGCTGCGAATCCTTTTAAATTTTGTTTGAAGGATATATGTATGTACATATTGTGTTTTTATAAACAATATTTTGTGGAATTATATATTGTTAATGCATCACAACTGTCCACCTTAATTAAGCCAAAAAATAATGCATTTATACCACAGCAAGGTACACTTATTCAGGTATGTAGCGTTTAGAACCCAGCTGACTATGAATTTGTCTTGAAATTTTTTGGAAGTAAATCTAGGATTTGTTAATTTTGTTTGAAATTCCCTTTCCCAAACACAAAAGAAAATTCAGAGGCGAAATTTTTCAATTCACCTTTATACTGCCTGTATAAGTGAACCGTGTATGTACTACACTTAATAGTCATCAAACATCGCGATTTCTTATTACCTATATCAGTATACCACTCATCGTTACATAACGAAAATCTTTAGTTGCGTAGTAAATTGCACCCAAATTCGAATTAAGTTGACCTTTAAACGTTTTTAAACAGTCATGTAGTGTCTGTTATGCTACCGGAGAAACAATTTATTCGGCTTAAAGTCGAATAAGATCCACCACTGAATCGCTTAGAACAAACAAGCCGTTACCGACTTGCTTCGGCTACATGTATTTTTCTAATGTTTTTAAACTTTTTGCATGAAAATAATTCGTTTTTATTATATTTGATTTTTAAATTTGTATACGTAAGGTTATTTTAATTGAAGCCGGGTTAAACCTTTACTGTTTATAAATCTACTGTTGATAAAACTTATTGTTGAGGAAAAAAACAATAAATCATATTTTGGCAGCGCTGCATATGACTTTTTTTAGGATGGGTCGATACAAGGTGGTGACATAGCATCAAGTGTTAATTATATATATTATTTTTTTTTTTCAAAAACTGCTTGCTTTACGTTTGTTTAATTGCGTGTTTGTTTGTATTTGGGGGATGCCTGCTGTGCTTTTCTTACAAAAAATATTCGACCACATGGTCCAAGTGGTCCAGGCTTAAGACATTATAATGTTAAATATTCAAATGTTTTTTACATATAATTGGTTTACTTATGGAAAAAAAGTCTTTTCGTACTGCAGCCGCTTTTTTGATATAAAAATCATAAAAAATCGGGGTAATAAAAATTTGGCATATTTCATTTAATATGTTAACCTCTCAATATCACAAGCCGTAGAATTTTTTATAGGTGAATGCCACTTTACGAATATCTTTGCTTTAGTCGGTTTCAGAAGTTATATATTATAAACATGAAATATAAAAACCGAAAAGCACAGCGATGGCTTGGCCCTACAAAAAAAAAATATGACAGACATACGCAATTACATGTAATGCATTAAACACATTCAAGCTACAAGAACACAGAAACACACGAACATAAAAGTTGCTTTCTACATTTGTGTCCGTGTGGCTGCTACTGAAATATTTACTAGACTACCACTACAAAATAAAAATATGAGCAATATGACTTTCAGTGGTGCCACTTTAAGTCTTTTTGTATTGCTTAAGCTATATATTTTGCATCTTACCGTATTGGCAGCACTAATCTGTTAACTGTTGCGTATAAAAATAGAAATTAGTTTAATTTCGACCACGCCACAAAATTAGCATTGACAGCAACCCGTAGTCGTGTTGCATTGTAGCCATTAAAAAAATTATTCTCATAAGCATACGTGTATTCTATTTTTGACTGGTTGTGTTCGGTAGCCTGTAGCGAGGAATGTATTTAATGCTTAAATTGCAAATTTAAAAGTTATAAATAAAATACATGCCATGTGAAAGCATCTTAAGTGTCGCCAAAAGTAATAAACTAAGCTAGCGGTGCTTTGCAAAAAGCACTAGGCGCTAACTAAATAGTTCTTCGTTCAAAATTTAAAAAAGCTCTAAAACCAGCCCTAAAACCACTAAGCTGACAAGGCGGTTTTTTACCATTATGTTCCTTTACTTGTTTTCAAAACAAATGCGAACAGCTGAGAAGAGGAACGGGTGTAAATAATTAATTGTATTGATTTTTAAGTTAGCAAAATAAAATTCGTGCAATAAAATGTTTTAAAATTTTAGGGAAATAAAAAACATTTATCAAAACAAACAAAAGAGATTTATTATCGTTGAATTTCTAAAACGGGTTTTCAAGAAAACTACTCAGTTGTTTTTACATAAAACAAGCTCATATACATACATAATTTGTTATTATTATATACATATGTACCTATGTAGGTACATATGAAAATTTATTTAATTTACAAAAATGAAGTTTAAGACTAAATATACAAATGTATATTTATTAGCATTGACTACTTAGGCCATCAGCTCCCAATCCTAAATTAATTGCATATCTACTTACGTGTGCATTTGTGAATAATAAAAATATTTGTTGAGAAAGGAAGTATAAAATAAGAATATATTGTTTAAAATGACACACTATTAAATAAATATAACAATGGGTGGATCCGTTAGTCAAATATTTCGTTCAGGTTCTGCCCTTTTGTCACACCGTGACGGTCACAAGGTTTCAAAGTCAACGGAGGAAAAAATTAAGACCTTATTTGAAATTTTGCGAGCAAATCCTAAAATATCCATACAACCATTAGAAAGTTTGCTGTTGGAGATTCCAAAGGTTTGTCATCCTATTCATGCAAATACATATGTGTAAGTGGAAAATGTATTGATTTTTCCTGTTTTAGAATGAAAATATTTTGGTCATACACGATGATTGCGGTTTCAATATTTTGCAACGCAGTGTTGGCCTTAATCACATCGAATTGACAAAATGGCTATTGCAGCGTCATCGTCCTGATCTGAATCGCAGTCCATGCTCATTGCCACTACATATTGCCTGTCTTAAAGGGTACGAGACATGTGTGGATTTATTGCTTAAATATGGTGCCCGCATAGAGTGTGACTCCCTTATGTGTTTTCCCAATTGCCATAGTCCAAACTGTGAACTTTTTCAATACAATACCAGTCAATATGACAACGTTGAGTATAGAGATCGTTTCAATAATTCCATACTGCAAAACGCTATTTGTTATGCCATCGATGGTGACCAAATAAATGTCCTTAATATATTAGTACAGAAATTAGATGATCCGTGGGTGAGTTAAACTTTTTTACCTGTTGTAAAATAACTTTTAATAATATAACAAACTTAAATCTTGTAGATCCCTTTTATAACAAAGAAACCGGTATTTCATTTGCTTCATATGGCTTGTGAGCGGGGTGCATGGAATTGCGTACAACAGTTAGTAGTGACGCGACCAGATGAAATAAATCTAATTAAAGACGAATACTATCCCATACATCATGCAGTGTTGCATGAGCTACGCTTCTTAGAGTTATTAATACATCACGGTGCACTAACGACTGTGCGAACCTGTACACAACAGTTCACTCTATTGCATATGGGTGGGTACATAAAAATGTGTTAATTTTTTTAAAAAACAAACCTAAAAAATATTATTTATATATTTCAAACCTCCAAAGTTATATTTATTGCCCGTAAATCAGCTGAAGATACTCTGAGTATTTTAAGACTCTTGTTAGAACGAGGCTGTAAAGAGCTTATAAATGAACCCGATGTCTTGGGAAATACTCCACTGCATTCTCTAATAGTTCGTTATGCTTTGGAAGAGGCGAGGTACTTTTTTTATTTACATATGTACCTATGTTTTTAATAATTTTATTTAACCTTTGTAAGTATGTATATGCAAATACATATGTTTAACAAAGGTGATTATCAGAGAAGATAAAATTGCTTTAGCTTTTAAATGTTAATTTTTACGATACTTAAATTGATTGACAAACAACTATGTTGCAAAAGGACAAGATTTTTTGAATCTTTAAATGTGTGTCACTGCAATGATATTTCTTCGGATGTTATCGAAGCTTTAAATTTAAATCGCGTAAAAAGGAAAAACAAGAGTATTTCGCTTTTGAGAAAAAAAAATAAAATTATCTTTTGAAAATATTTAAGCTTATATTATTGTTTGTTTATGTTTTTGCTTTTTTCTGTCTTCTCTGGGGACTATATTGTCTAAAAAAATTAATAGTTTATTAAATTAAACATTAAACAAAATTTTTAAAAGCTTTAATAAAATAAAAATCTTAAAAAATAAAAGCACAATAGTAAATTAATTCCCAAAAAAAAAAAAAAAAAAAAAAAAAATTGGTTTAAATTATTAATTTTAAACACAAAATAAACAAACAAAAGAATGAAAATTATCGGTGATAAAACGTAAATAGATTTATATGAAAATTAATTAAAAAGTTTTCAGTTTTGTTAGTTTTCTTAACTTATTTAACTCAGAAATAAGTGCCCCTTTCAAAAATGCAAGAATAATATATATTTTATATCAAGTTTGTAAACAAACAAATGGCAATAAAAATTTGTTTAACGAAATGCATAAAAGTTAGAGCAATTTCATTAAAAAAATGCAATTAACTAATGGTTTATGGACATTTTAGTTTTTAAATGTATTATTATACACATTTATTTCAGATACGGTTATGACAAATGGAGTAAATGGGATGTTTTGCATTTGGTACGTTTTCTTCTACAACATGGTGCAAAAAATTCTATAAATCAGGTCGGAAATAGTGCTTTAGCTTGTGTGTTTCGTCACATTCGTGATATGGAAGTTTGGTTTGAGCTTTTAAGTATGTTAATAAAAGAAGATGGTAAGTGTATTGCTATGGAATCTTTTTGCGACAAAAATTTTAATAATAATGTTTATAAAGACTTCGAAACAATTTACTATAAATAAGTTATTTAGTTTTTTCAATAATATTTGTATGATAAAAAGTAAAACAAGTAAATTTGTTATTGTTATTTAATAATTGCAATCTATCAAATAACAAAAAGAAAAGTGATTCGGTACTTTTGAAGAACTTTCAGTATTGTTAGGGAATTTTCTTTTTAATTACTGTTGTGTAATTAAATATTAACCTTTTCCTCTCTTTAACAATAATTTTCAATTACATATATGTTGTTTTGCAAATTTTCAAAATGTTCAAATTTTATGTTCTATTAACGGCGGATTTGCAAGTGAACCTCTATACAACTAGTGGTAGCATTACTTTTCGATAATCGTATTCTATTCCCAAGTTTATACATTTAACATATAAAATGCTTATAACGAACAATTCTATTCACAAATTGAATTAGATTTTCTTATATGGGTAATTCCAGGAAAGAAGTAACGTAACGCCAGATTTCATATATCTTTTTTCAGGGGAAAGCTTATGTTTTTTTTTTGCAATTACAGTTTAAATAAAAGAAGAGGCTTTTCTTTAATAACTTGTATACATACAACAAACAAGAATAGTTCGTTCTGGAGTTACGTTACTTTTTCCTAAAATTATCCATATCTAAGTGAGAAACAAATTGATGATGACACAAAATTATATAATTAAAATTATTTAAATAAATAAGTACTTTAATTTAAAAATGAAGGTTGGAAACTTAAATCTTGAAAATGTTTTTTGCTTTACACCTTTCTAGGTGATCCAAATATTGTTGGTCGTGATGGTTCAGTGCCCATTATGGTTCTATTGATATCTTTAATAAACACGGACACTTTGCAGCATTATACACATTCAATGAAGGTGAAAACTATTTATTAATAAATTTATAATTTTTTATTAAGATTTCTCTCTTTTTAGGTTTGTTTCCTTAATTGCATTCGAATTTTGTTACAACATGGCGCTAATCCAAATTGTTCATATCATCACAATCTAAGGCCATTGCAAGTTTTAGTTTTTAGTGCAAGTGAAAACTTTACTTTAAGCTGTGACACTTTAAGACGTACAAACTTTGATTTTATAAAAAACATTTTACTTCTATTATTACAACATGGACTAGACTGTAATCAAACATATCAAAACATTCTTCAGGCTGTTATGGATATGGTACGCAATGTGAGAGACTGCCAGGATATGCTGCGCATACACGAACTGACTTTAACGTTAATTCAGTACGGCGCAGATCCAAATGTAGTATTAAGTAGTATGACTACAGGTGGAGCCATATATTCGAATGAAATAGCCAGATTTGGTGATGCTCTAGGTTTAACGGGTTCCTCGGGTGATAGTGCAAATGCTGGTGGCAGTGGGTCAGTTGGCGTAGGTGGAGGAGGCGGTATGGTAGGTGGAAGTGGGGTAAATGGCGTAGAGTCAGTCAGCGTTACGCGTCAGTCTTTGGGTGATACCACGTTTCGTAATTCGTTTCGTACAAATTCCCGCTATTTACTGTTTTATTACATTGTATTAATCACAAAAAAAGATTTTATACTTAATGATCCCGACTTAAATTTCACTCGTATTATACATTTATTTTATGCCACCATGCAACACGAACCTTTGTACAACTGCCTCAAATCATTGCATAATTTCTACGTGGCTCAAGTGCCCACCAAAAAGACCGAACAATTAATATCTGTCATTTCGTCATTGTATCGTAAACCCCGCAGTCTAAAACAACTATCGCGCCTCTCCATTTACGTGTCCTTAAACAGAAAATTAGCACAAAATATTAATAAACTTCAATTACCTGGTATTTTAAAAGAGTATGTGTTAAATTTTGATCAGTAATTTTACTTCTGTTGTAACAAATGCTTTTGCTGTTGATTTATAGCACACTAGGTAGTTTGACAGGTTTTCTGCCAAAAATAAACTATAGTCAAACTACGATTTAGTTGATTTTTTGGACTTATTTATGCTTTTGAAGACTTTCTTTTAATTTTCCGAAATTAGTCACTCAAATTTTTTACTTTTGCTGTTTGATGTGCTGTTAAAAATACTAATCAACAGCACAGCAACAGCACTTATATGATTGCTAACAAAATGTGTGAAATTAAAAGCGTGGCAGAGTATTTTTTCTGTGCTTTTGCTATTCCATAGCTAGCATTTCTATAGCTGCCTTTTTTGTTACGTATAAGTAGAATATTATTTCACATTTTTAAATAAAAACTACATAAAAGTAAAAATACATACTTTTCGGATTTATAAAACAATTAAACATATAAAGTTAGTATTAAATAAAACAAATATAACGATAAATAAATTAGTTTTAAATTTTATTATTTGTGTCTTAACTGGGTTTAAATATATTTAAATGTTCATTATTTACTAAGATACATTCTAAAACCATATTGTTTTGCTTAATTTTTAAGTATGAAGTTGTAAATTTCAATATAAATGAATTCTAAAATGACTTTTAAGTAAACTGCATTATTGTCAAATCATAAAATATTAAGTTCTGGTTAAAATTAAATTGTTGTAAAGTCATGTTAATGTTAAATTCAAAGTGAAGTATATTCTTTGACGAAAAAAATTACATAATTACTACTTACCCTTTAAACTTTACAAGTTATTCTCGTCGTATACATATTTAGCTCTAATAAACCTAACTAAGGGTAAGGTCAGATCTGTTAAATATTTGCCCAAAAAAATGTAACCGCTATTTTAAGCAAATAATTGTTTGGTGCATTTTGGCCTTAAGTAAGTTTATTTGAAAGCAAACGCGGTGAAATAAACGTCAAAAAAATTAATCCATATTTTAAAAATGTATCTATATCCTAATAAATAAAGGAGTTTAAAACTATAATTTTTTGTGGTCACACTTTTTCGGGGAAAATATTTAACAGATCTGACCGTGCCCCAAAAAAATATTTTTTGTCTTATAATTCTTGGTTACCCTACAACAGAAGGTAAGGAATACATTTTGTTACTTGAATTCTTATTTGCTACACAACTAATTTTTACAAAAATTGAGTTAGAGATTGATTGTATTTATATAGAAATGAATGAAATCTTCTAAAAACCCACCTATTTTATATTGTATGCGCCACGTTTTACGTATTTTTTTCTCAATATATGCAAGTATGGCGTAATGATTGAATAGAATTATAAAAACTGCATTTCGAATGACTAAGAAGAATAAACGTCAATTAACCATTAAACAGTCTATAAAATTATACATTCTAGACCCTTCCTTATCTAAGTGGATTTATCTCTGTAAAGCTTTCCGCCTTCTGAATTAACTTTTAGAAGCTCAATTTAATTCTACCGGCTCGTTGTTTATACCAATCCATCAAAAATATTCCTTATATAATTGCAAAACATTAGTGTAAACATCACTGAGATATAAAAAATCAAAAAACTCTTGACAAAACGCATGTGTATTTTTTTTATATCTCGGTAACCCTAAGAGACCTAGGGATAGTGTGTCATATTCCACATAAAAAAGACAAGAGTAGGAGAGAGGTTAAAACTATTTTCTCTCATTAATGCGAGTACGACCTTTTTTTTATATGGAGTTTGACACTAAACTTGAAATTATTTTTCAATTTTAGTGTCAAGCTTCATATAAAAAAAATAAAGAGTAAGAGAACGACTCTCTTAATTTTTTTCTTGTGGCCACCTTGTATGGATATGCCTTAAGTACAACCTGATTGTTATTTGACAACGATATTGTGTTTCCCTTCAGAAAAGAGTGAAGAAGTAAAAAGAAGGTAAGTAAACTTGATTAAACGGTTGTTTAGCAACACTTTTATTGAAATTTTCAAACAAAATATAAAATAGAAACTACAAAAATACAAACATTGTACCCCAGTGTAATACATTTTTTACATGAAAGCATTTTTTAATCGGTCTTATCATTCAACAAAAAAAAACTTAAAATCTCTGCACCAAAAAAATAAATAAAATAAATATCTTAACATACTTCAAACTTCAAAGGTCTTAACATGTATAGTCGTAAATTAAGCCGAATGTATCATCCGCCCTCGAATCTGGATAGATACGACAATGAGGAGTATACGAAAAATCCGTTACTAAAATTCCGTTTGGCCGACGTTTATGAAAGGCGACATCATACGTTGTTAAAATACCGAGCAGCCGAGGTAAAAGCTAAACTGTCGCGCATACAGTTACCATCCGAATCTGATATACGGTATTTACCAGAATCTCATTACGTAGACAACTTGCGGAGATCGGTCCGAAAAATTTTAGTGCCAAAAATGCTTACGAAAACAGAAAAGCAGTTATTGAGTTATGTACCGAAACATTTAAAGGAAAAACTTCCGGAACTGGTAAAGTCCTATATGAAGGATGTGCATGAAGAGTTTGATCGTTTAATGAAAATTTATAGCATAAAAAGTATTTTAGTTAATCCCGAACTACCTGGAGAAGATCCAACGATATTCAATTTACCTAAGGCAGACTTTAGATTTGCATTTCCTGGAAAAACGGAAAACTATTCAAAATTTGTGCAAAACCGCAAAAGAATTAAGCAGCGATTACTAATCTTACATTTGCCAGTACGATATGTTTTAAACTCGTGTGAGTTGGAGTTTCCTCAACTATTAATTGAATTTGATCCTCTGCAGTTAAAAATGACTCAAACTACTTCTGTGCAAAAGGGTTTGGGTCAGAGGGAATGTATTTCTTACAAAACTTTGCTAAAGTACTGTCGTACATCGCTGGATAATAATAACACGCATTTGAGATGGACATGGTATCCAAAGTTTATATGTACCTTAAGGCGTATGTACAAAAAACGTGTTTTAGCTCCCAAGTTATGGCCGTCGATATTTCTGTGCATTGAAGGCCTAATAAACAGACAGTTGAATAATTTGAAGCAAAGAACCCTAACGGAGCTACTAAGAGTATGTGCAAATGAACGAAAAATACCAATGCTACGATTGAACTTGATGTGTTACGATGAAGACAACAGCATTGATATAAATCCTAGCCTTGAGGAAATACTGGAAGTGTACGAGACAATAGTTAGAGAAATAGCCGATGTTGGCACCCGAATCGAACCCATTCAACCGCAAATCGATGCCTCTACAGTAAATCAGGCAGCCGAATATTTACGCATTAATCTTAACACAAATTACTTAAATGAATTTATTGAACATTTAAAAACTGTCATCATAAAGACCTATCAGCCCATACAGAAGTACTTGGAGAGTTATAGAAAAAAGTACTATAATCTTTACAGCAAAACAGTAATGGAAAACTTGAATAAATTCTTATCCGAGACGCGAGCGTTTAATGAATATTTCAGTAAAGTTGACTTTTATTTTGAATACATTAACCAATTGCGCAGTGAACCAAGGCAAGATTTCTTTGCCTTGGCTGTCGTTAACAATGAGCCAGCTATCAAAGGGCTGCGACAAATAGCTGATAACATAATAGCTCGCATCACAGCCGAAATAACTAGGCAGCATATAAGAACCGAATTAGAAATTTGTGCTGAATTTCAAAACATCAAGGACAGAGCTTTAGAAATTCCAAAGACTACCGGAGAGCTGTTGGCTGCTGCGGAATATATGATACATGTTAAGAAAGAAAAACTATTAGAAATCACAAATCGGATACAGTATTGCCTTCAAGTTGGCACAAATCTAGTGGAATTGAGTGAAATGTCACCATATCACTTTAATTTAACTATAACAACAATTAATTGGTTGTATGATATCAATGAAATTTGTGATTATAACGCCTCCCAGCAGGAGAACTACAAGTGCCTGTTTGAAGAGCACTTGCAGGAAGTGGTAAAGAAGCTAAATGAAGATATAGCAGAACTAATACCAAAAATATCCATAATTAATGATATGAGTGATCCGAAAAAGTTTAAAGAATACTACATAATGTTGCAGAATTTTATAGATCAGTTGAAGACATTCGATGATTATATGGCCTGGATTAATAAGGAGGAGAAACTTTTTAAAATCCCACAAACACTATATCCCACGCTTGACGTTTTAAAAACATTTGTTTATCCATTTGCAACATTAATGAAGTAAGTACCAACATATGTACGTATGTATATGCATGGTAAATACATTTTAATGTGTTTTTTTTTTATTTTGCAGATTATGTATAAATTGGATGCGTTACCATAGTGTTTGGTTAGACGGTCCATTTGAGTATTTAGAACCAAAATTTGTAGAGCTTACTACCGAAAACTATCTTAAAGAATTCCAAAAGAACCAAAAGTATTACAGGCAAAAAATTAAACAAGATTTAATTGACAACCCTATTTGTAAATTTAAGGTATGTACGTAGATATGTTATTGTACGACGAGACAAGACAAATTCATGCCTAGACAAAGGTCAATCTCAATATATAAAACACCCAGTATAAAAATACCGGATTTTTTCAATTGGATTTTGACATCAAGACAGACATGAATTTGTCTCGTCAAGACGTACAATAATGTATGTTAATTTGTATATGTATGTATGTATGTGTATTAAGTCGTTAAATATATATTTAGGGACAAACGGAAGACCCGGATCCTGAAAATCATCCAGTCCCCTTGAGACTTTGTAACAAAATGATACAATCGATTAAAGATTTCACGACGGGAGTATTTATTGTCAAAAACATGTGTAATCCTGCCCTAAGAAAGCGTCACTGGCAGGAAATGTCAGAAATAGCCGGGTTTGATATAACACCAGATGCGGGCACTACTTTACGAAAAATCTTAAATTATCAATTGGATTCTAAATTGGACCAGTTTGAAATAATAAGTGTAGGTGCTAATAAGGAGTTGCAGCTTTGGAATGCTTTGCAAGTAATGATACACGAATGGGATAATAAGACCTTTCCAACCGGACCATATAAAGAGACAAGCGTACAAATTTTATCTAATCTGGATGATATACAAGCCCTGCTGGATGATCATATATTAAAGACGCTATCAATGCGTGGTTCGGCCTTTATGAAGCCTTGTGAGGCGGAAGTTTTGTCTTGGTATCATAAAATAAAAAGAGTCAACGAAACCTTGGAGCAGTGGGGAAAGGTACAAGCAAATTTCCTATACTTATTACCCATCTTCTCTTCAAAAGATATAGTAGCTCAGATGCCTGAAGAGGGAAGGCTTTTCTCGGTTGTAGAACAAACATTTACACGTAATATGGGAATAATATTGAGGCAACCATTAGTTATGGAAACTGCACCAGCACCAGGCTTATTAGAATCGTTAATCAAAGCAGTAGAACTTTTGGATGACATAACTAATGGCGTAAATAATTATTTGGAAAAGAAACGTTTATATTTTCCACGTTTCTTTTTCCTATCGAATGATGAAATGCTAGAAATTTTATCGGAAACCAAAGATCCTTTAAGAGTTTTACCCCACTTAGGTAAATGCTTTGAAGGCATCAATAGCTTGGAGTTTGATGAAAATAAAAATGTTTTGTTTATGATAAGTGGAGATATGGAAACTGTACCATTTATTGAACAGGTTTCAACCGCTGCTGCAGGAGGCAGTGTCGAGAAATGGCTATTGGGTGTTGAATCTGAAATGCTAAAGGCTGTGCGAGAACAAACGGGATTGTCGTTTGAGCACTATCCCAAATTGAAAAGACATGAATGGGTTCTAAATTGGCCACAAATGGTCATCCTGTGCGTATCGCAAATATATTGGGCTGCCAATGTACATCTCAGTTTAAGAAAGTCTACAACAGATTCTCAAGCAATGAACGATTATTTTGTTGAATTAAATGCCGATTTGCAGCAAATTGTGGCTTTAGTTAGATCTGCGAAAATAAGTAACTTGAATAGGATCACAATCAAGTCTCTGATAGTTATAGATGTCCATGCGAAAGATGTTGTAGAGGAACTGATACGTTTGAAAATAAACAGCGAAGACGATTTCCAATGGACGTCCCAGTTGCGTTACTATTGGGAAGAAGGTAATTGTTGTGTAAGAATTATCAATGCCACTGTTCCATATGCTAACGAATATTTGGGTAATTCGGATCGTTTGGTTATAACACCTTTAACTGATCGTTGCTATCGAACTTTGGTGGGAGCTTATCAGTTACATTTAAATGGAGCTCCCGAAGGGCCAGCTGGGACAGGTAAAACTGAAACCACAAAAGATCTGGCCAAAGCTTTAGCAGTTCAGTGTAAAGTTTTTAATTGTTCCGATGGTCTCGATTACAAAGCTATGGGTAAGTTTTTTAAAGGACTAGCCTCCAGCGGAGCTTGGGCTTGTTTTGATGAATTTAATCGAATTGAGTTGGAAGTACTCTCTGTAGTGGCCCAACAAATACTCTTAATTGTACAAGCTATTCGTGCTAATGCTGTAAAGTTCACATTTGAAAATACCGAACTAACATTGAATACTTCTTGTTACGTCTGCATAACAATGAATCCAGGTTATGCAGGACGTTCGGAACTGCCGGACAACTTGAAAGTTTTATTTCGATCAGTGGCAATGATGGTTCCAGATTACGCGATGATTGGTGAAATATCTCTTTATTCCTATGGTTTTGTGGATGCACGAAAATTGTCCGTTAAAATTGTTACCACCTACCGCTTATGCTCCGAACAGTTGTCTATGCAAAACCATTATGACTACGGCATGAGAGCGGTAAAGACTGTTCTTTCCGCCTGTGGCAATATAAAAAAACAATTTCCCAATGAACTTGAGGATATACTGCTGCTAAGATCTCTTATAGATGTCAATTTGCCAAAGTTCATGTCCTTCGATATTCCTCTCTTTGAAGGCATAATAGCAGACATATTCCCTGGCATAACGTTGCCCACAATTGATTATTCCCTAATCCAAGCAGAGTTTAAACAATTTTGTAAAGAAATGATACTCGAACCGACCGAGAGTTTTCTAAACAAGGTTATACAGACATATGAAATGATAATTGTGCGGCATGGCTTCATGCTAGTGGGAGAGCCTGCAGCAGGCAAAACCAAAACATTGCAGATTTTGGCGAAAATTTTGTCATCGTTAAAGGTTAAGGCACCAGTCAAAAGTCCTTATTTTCAAAATGTTCAAATGGGCATTATAAATCCAAAGTCGATAACAATAAATCAGTTGTATGGTTCTTTTGATCCTGTTTCGTATGAATGGACTGATGGTTTAGTTGCTCGAATATTTAGGGAATTTGCTATGAATCAAACACCAGATAGAAAATGGGTAAGAATCTTAAAATACTACATACGGTAGAAATAAGTAAAGTTTTTTAATAAATTCTATAACAGGTAATTTTTGATGGGCCCGTAGATGCAGTTTGGATTGAGAATATGAATACTGTATTGGATGATAATAAAAAGTTGTGCTTAACTTCTGGCGAGGTGATAACCATGTCCAAAGAAATGTCTATGATTTTTGAAGTGATGGATTTGGCACAAGCTTCACCGGCCACTGTTTCCCGCTGTGGCATGATTTACATGGAACCAAGCACTTTAGGCTGGCAAGCGTTTGCCAATACTTGGCTCCGGAAATCCGATTCAAAATGGGCTGATGGCGAGACGACACAATACATTAAAGCCCTATTTTGTTGGTTATTAGAACCAGTTAGTTTTTTTTATCGATAAGCATACAACTTACACACACACACACATTACAATTTAATAAATAATTTTTTAAATTTTTTCAGTGTCAAGAATTTGTTCGCAAAAACTGCACTCAGTTGTTAAGACCCGGAGAATACAATTGCCTTGCGACTACCTTCGATATATTTGAAATGTGTCTTAGCGAGGCCATCGAGGAAAATCCGGAAGATTATCAGAAATATTTACAAATGTATTTTCAGGCAGCCATCATATTTTCATTGATTTGGGGAGTAGCTGGCATATTAGATTCCAGGTCCAGAGAAAAATTTGACACATTTTTAAGAAAAGTACTTTTCGATTAAAATTAAATTCGTGAATTTGTACATAAATTTTTAAATGATTTAACTTTTATTAGCTCTGGGCTGATGAAAGAAACATTCCCTCAAACATAGGAAAGCTGGAAATTTCAATACCGGTTGAGGGGCTCTTATTTGATTATGTTTATATTTTTAAACAACGTGGCGCTTGGCGATCTTGGCCGGATATAGCTAAACGTATGGAAGTAGAGGAAACTTCTTTGGGCGTTCAAGTTCCAACAGTAGATACGGCACGTTATATGCATCTACTAAAATTGCATATTGATGTAGGTTGTTGTTGTGTTTAAAAAAAAATCAATTTATATATGTTTTTGTTCATATGATCAATAATATTTCAGAATAAAAAAAAACTTTTACTGGTTGGGCCAACAGGAACCGGCAAAAGTGTCTATATTCAGAATTATTTAATGAATCGCCTTAATAGCGAACAAACCGAATCTGCATTTATGACGTTCACTGTCATGATAACTGCCAATCAAACACAGGAATTATTAATCTCTAAGGTAGTCGTCACGACACGATTATAGAAAAACGACTATTGAAAAAAGAAAAGAAATTTGTTTGAAATGTCTTATGATTTTAGCTTCAAAAATGGAAACGTGGAATTTATGGTGCACCTAAAGGTAAGCAAATAGTTTTATTTGTGGATGATATGAATATGCCAATTAAGGAAGAATACGGTGCTCAACCCCCTTTGGAGCTCCTACGACAATATTTCGACTACGGGCACGTTTATGATCTTAAGGACAGTACCAAAATTTTTTTAAACAATGTGATATTTGTTAGTGCCTGTGGTTTGCCGGGCGGCAGCAGACAAGATGTTTATCCAAGATTTCTAAGTCACTTTAACATATTTTCAATAGAAACTTTTAGTGACGATACAATGAACCGCATTTTTGTTAATGTTTTACTAAACGGATTTCGCAAGACAGGTCATGGCAACGATATCTTTTTAGTCGTCAATCAAATCGTTTCTGCAACGCAGCAAATTTTCAAATTTGTACAGAGTGAATTGAGAGCTACGCCAGCAAAAAGTCATTATGTTTTCAATCTGAGAGACATATCGCGCGTAGTAACCGGTTGTTCTCTGATGCGTAAGGAGTCTGTTAACGACAAAAAGGTGTTTGTACGTTTGTGGTATCATGAGGCATTAAGAGTATTTTACGATCGTCTTGTGGATGACGGCGACCGAAAATGGTTGTTTAATAAACTAAATGAATGCGTAAAAGTAAATTTTAAAGAGAAATTAGAAACTGTATTTGAGCACTATTGCAATGAAGCGGCCGACTCTAATGAAGCGTCGTCATTTACTTTAGAGACTGTCAATCGTATATTCTTTGGCGTGTATTTCGACGAAGATAGTGTTGCCGATGAGAGAAGATACGAAGAGATTCCCACAATGGATGACTTTTACAAATTAGCGATGACAAATTTAGATGACTACAACTCTATCAGAAGATCAAAAATGGATATAACACTTTTTACGTTCGCCCTGCAACATTTAAATCGCTTATGCCGCATTATATCTATTGGGGGAGCTAGTGCTCTTCTTATTGGTCTGGGTGGTTCAGGTCGTCAATCTCTAACAAAACTAGCTGCGAACATGGTTCAGACTTCCTTTTTTCAACCAGAAATAACTAAAAATTATGGAGCCAATGAATGGCATGAAGATTTGAAAAATATTTTAAAAGAAGCTGGTGGCTTAGACAAACACATGGTTTTGTTAATGACCGAGAATCAAATTAAAATGGAACTGTTCTTGCAGGATATAGACTGCCTGTTAAATCAGGGCGAAGTTCCGAATATTTTCGCAACTGATGAAAAGCAGGAAATCTTGGAAATGGTACGCCTTGCAGCTCAAGGTGGTAACAGAAATATCGATATATCTCCACTGCAAGTTTTTTCATTTTTTGTCAACCGATGTAAAAAGAAATTGCACATTGTTTTATGCTTGTCACCCATTGGAGATGCGCTTAGGACACGTGTACGTTTATATCCTTCTCTTGTGAATTGTTGCACTATAGATTGGTATCAAAGTTGGCCCGAAGAAGCTTTGCAAATGGTTGCTAAAATATCATTAGAAAACGTCCATTTTCCATCCGATGAAATAAAGCATGCCATAGTGGAGACAACACAATATTTTCATACCAGCGCCGGCTCAGTATGTAATGATTTCTGTCAGGCTACCGGCCGTTATATTTATTTAACCAACGCTTCCTTTTTGGAATTAATACAGTCGTTCCAAAAAGTAATAAGTCGCAAGCAAAAGGAGGTAATGGATGCTAAAATGCGTTACATAGGAGGGTTGGATACCTTGGCATCTGCAGCTGCTGCTATTTCTATAATGCAAAAGGAACTAAACGACTTACAGCCAAAGTTGTTATTGATGGCAGAGAAGTCGCGTAAAATGTTATTAGAAATCAATACGGAAACTATTGCAGCCCAGGCAGCAGCCGAACAAGTGAAAAAAGATGAAATTGTAGCCGGCATACAGGCAGAAGCAGCACAGCAGTTAAAGAGTGAATGTGAAAAGGATTTGGCTCAAGCAATTCCTGTGCTAGAGGAAGCATTGCAAGCGCTCAATACCCTTAAACCTACTGATATAACTCTGGTCAAGTCTATGAAAAATCCTCCCTCAGTAATTAAGCTAGTTATGGCTGCAGTTTGCGTTATCAAGGGCATACCACCTGATCGTATAGCTGATCCTGCAACAGGCAAAATGGTTAACGATTATTGGGGCCCGAGTAAACGAATTTTGGGAGACTTGAATTTTTTGCAAGCTCTCAAAGATTTCGACAAGGACAATATAAATCCCGAAATAATGAAAAAGATACGAAAGGATTTCATACCCCACAAAGACTTCAATCCGAAAATTGTAGCAAAAGCTTCGAGTGCAGCCAAAGGCTTGTGCCAATGGATAATTGCCATGGATCTATATGACAACGTGGCGAAAATTGTTGCCCCAAAAAAAGCAAAACTACTTGCAGCCGAAAAGGAATATGCAGACACTATGACATTTTTAAATGAAAAGCGTGATTTGACTGCTGCTTTAGAGGCGAAGGTAGCCAAACTTAATGAGGATTTAGACAAGGCGAATCAAGAAATGAAAAGAACACAAGATGAGGCTGATCTTTGCGAAAGTAAGCTAAGCCGTGCGAAATCATTAATAGATGGTTTGGGCGGGGAGAAATCCCGCTGGACAAAGGCGGCTGAAGATTTGCAAACTACTTTTGATCACCTACCCGGAGATATACTTTTGTCGTGCGGCATAATAGCATATTTATCAGCAGTCAATTACAAGCATCGTTCTATGTGCGTAGAAGACTGGTATCAAAAGTGCATCAAGCACAAAATTCCAATTTCAGAAAATTACAGTATCACAAGGGCGCTTGGCCTTGAAATCACTATACAAAATTGGAATATTCATGGCCTACCAAATGATATTTTCTCCACTGAAAATGCAATTATATCCGACAGTTCAAATCGTTATAGTCTGTTTATAGATCCCCAAGGTCAGGCCAATAATTGGATTAAGAATACGGAACGAAAAAATCGCTTAAGCGCGGTGAAATTCAATCAGACTAATTACATGAAGGTTATAGCCGAATCCATGGAATATGGTTACTCGGTAATAATAGAAAACATCCTGGAGGAACTGGAGGTACCCTTAGATCCAATTCTATTGCAAAAAACCTTTATGCAGGGTGGTCAAAAGTTTATTAGCTTGGGAGATAATATTGTACCGCTACACAAAAACTTTAGATTGTATATGACGTGCAATTTGAGAAATCCCCACTTTTTACCGGAAACATTTAACAAGGTAACAGTAATAAATTTTGCTTTAACACAAAGCGCTCTGGAGGATCAACTGCTGAGTATAGTAGTGGCTAAGGAGAGACCTGACTTGCAAGAACTACGCATGAATTTAACAAATGAAGCGGCCAAAAATAAAGCAGCCTTAGTCGATGCTGAAAATATGATACTTAAGACACTAACTTGCTCCGAAGGCGACATTTTGGAAAATGAAGGTGCCATTGAAATTTTGGGAGAGTCAAAAATATTGTCATCGGACATAGTGATCAAACAGAAGGCTTCAAAAGAAACTTCTGATAAAATAGACGCTTTCAGGCTAAACTATAAACCCGTAGCTGTACACTCATCTATACTTTATTATTCTATAACTGACTTACCAAACATAGACCCCATGTACCAGTTTTCACTTAACTGGTACATTAACTTGTACAAATATTCCATAGAGAACGCAAACAAATCTAAGGAATTGCCCCGACGAATAAAGTTCTTAGTTGATGCGGTGACGAAAAACCTTTACAACAACGTTTGCAGATCAATTTTTGACAAAGACAAGTTATTATTCTCTTTTATACTGTGTTCCCGGATCTTGCTGGGCAATAACCAAATTGAATTGCGCCACATGGTTCACTTACTAACGACTGCTAAGGAATCCGGTAACAGTTCTACAAATCCAGATCCTTCCTGGGTTACAGATACTATTTGGGCAAATGTATTACGCTTGGAAGAATTACATGAGCTTAAGGGCATAGCGAAATTTTTCCAGTCCAACCTTAGTGCCTGGAAGAAGATTTACGATCATTCGGAACCTGAACTTCAACCCCTTCCAGAACCTTGGCACAATAGAACTACTCGTTTTGAAAAGATCATTATTTTAAAAGCTTTGCGGCCAGACAAGGTCTTTTTGGCCATACGTCATTTTATAGCTAATGAAATTGGTACACAATTTGTAAACCCACCTGAATTCGATATAGGAAAATCGTTTATGGAATCGACCGCTTTAACTCCTTTAATTTTTATACTTTCACCGGGATCAGATCCCTTGGGTTCACTTTTATCCTTTGCAGAAAAGTCAGGATACGATCAAACTTTTCAAAGTATTTCGTTAGGGCAAGGGCAGGGTCCAATAGCACAGAATCTTATAAAAATAGCTCGAGAGACGGGTCATTGGGTGTGTCTGCAAAATTGTCATTTGGCAGCATCGTGGATGCCTCAATTGGAGTTTATATGGGAGAATATGGATTCATTTAATACATCACGTAAGCAAACTTTCGCATGGATTCAAAATTTGTTGTAGCATAAATTATAATTTTAACCTTATAGCCGGATTTCGTTTATGGTTAACTAGTTATCCAACACCTCAATTTCCCGTTGCTTTACTTCAAAACGGTGTCAAAATGACCAATGAGCCACCTACTGGCCTAAAAGAGAATATTATTCGTTCGTACAATTCCGAACCTATTAATGATCCATCGTTCTATACAGGCGTTGCCAAACAGGATCGTGCATTTACTCGTTTGCTTTTTGGAATATGTTTCTTTCATGCCGTTGTGCAGGAACGTCGTAAGTATGGTCCATTAGGTTGGAATATTTCCTATGGATTTAATGAGTCCGATTTACAAATATCCGTTATGCAATTAAGTGTAAGTTTATTTCGATTAATAACATTTATATGTACATACGTACATACATACTTACATACAAGTTATTAGTTTTACTCTCATTTTTGTATATATATTACTCTGAAATATGTAGATGCTTTTAAATCAATACGATCAAGTACCCTACGATGCCATATCGTATCTAACAGCAGAATGTAATTATGGTGGTCGCGTTACCGACACCTGGGATCGTCGTTCAATCGTTACAATTCTGGCCGATTACGTTAATCCCGAGGTGGTGTCTAATAATCGCTTTAAATTCGCCGTCGAAGACAGATTTATCGTTCCCCGAAAAACCGAGCATCGTGAAATTTTACGTTATGTCGAAAGCAACTATCCAAGTTTGGCGTCTCCCGATGTCTATGGTCTTCACGCTAACTCGGGCATTACACGTGATTTACAAACTACCAAAACTCTTATTGATTCAATGATTTCAATTTTCGGCAATGAAGTCACTTCAAGTGGCGGCATAGGCCAAAGTGCAGATGAAATATTATTATATACCGTTCAGCAAATTGTTGCCAATATGCCAGAAATTATGGACGTAGAGGCAGTCAAGAAAAAATATCCCGTAGATTATGGTGAATCAATGAATACAGTTATAACACAGGAAATGGAACGTTTTCTTAAATTACAATTGGAAATATGTTCTTCGTGCAAAGATGTTGAAAATGCTATTAACGGTGTTATTGTAATGACACCCGATCTGGAAGCTGTAATAACTTCAATTAAGTTGAATCGAATACCAGCAAAATGGATGAAAAAATCGTATCCCAGCCTAAAGCCTTTAGCTTCTTATGTACAAGATTTATTCAAAAGGATTAATTGGTTGCATCAGTGGTAAGTCGAAACAACAAACAAATATTATTAATAAAGCTACATATATACACACACATACTTTGCAATTGCTGTAACTCGAATCTCGAATATTCGAATAATCAAACTTTTATTGACAAAAAAATTTCGAATAATTGAAGCCGATTTTTTCGCTGCAGAAGTCGAGTTATATCAAGTTCAAAATAGTCAAACAGCCAAGACAAGTCGAATTAAAAAACAAACGCAATTTTGATATTTTTTGGATTAACCGAAACACTTTTTGGGTCTGTTCGTAAATGCATGAATGCATCATGACATCGAGGGCTGCAAAAAGCTTTCCTAAACTGCGCAGTTTTACCAAATAGATTTTCTTTTTTTAAGAAAAAAAGTTTTTTTTTTATGTTTTTAAACAATTTCTTAATCAGTAGCAACAAAAAAAATTTTTTTTTAAAATTTAAATATAGATTAACTTGGTTTCATTTATTATTATTGAAAGGCATCATCACAACAAACCGCCGACATTTTGGATATCGGGTTTTTTCTTTACTCAAGCCTTCTTGACCGGAGCCATGCAAAATTTTGCAAGAAAATATAAAATACCTATTGACACTTTAACATTTGATCAAGAAGTTCTTAATGTGGCATAGTAAGCTTTCTCATACTTCTAACCCATAAAAAAAAATTATAAAAACAAATACATTAATAAATATTTTAGCGAAAATATTGCTCCCGAAGACGGCGTATACATAAGTGGTTTATTTTTGGAGGGTGCTCGCTGGAACTGGGAACAGGGTATTTTAGATGAACAACAGCCAAAAGTTCTTATATACACTATGCCAGCCATTTACCTTAAACCGACAAAACTTATTGAGTTGCATGAAGGCAAACGATACAAAAGTCCATTATATAAAACGGCCGAACGCAAGGGTACTCTCTCAACTACTGGTCACTCTACCAACTATGTAATACCCATTCTATTAAACACCAAAGTGAACGCTTCGCATTGGGTTAAACGAAGTGTGGCACTGATATGTCAAACAAATGAGTAAATATTTAAAATTTCAATATAACTGAATATACAAAACCTATTTTATTTGTGATATTAATTGCATAATCATGTATGTAAGTATATTTATTCAGAATTATGTTTTTAAATACTAATATACGAATGCATGTATTTATGTAAATCTCTGCAGCTAAAGTTGAAACTAGTAACATTTTTAAATAGTTATGTATGTATGTACTAGTTGCCACGAGACTGTTTTATACCAGTCAAAATGGAGCAAAACTAAGAAGCAATTTTAGAGGATCGTCTCCGCTGACTAACAAGTGTAAAAAAAACTAAATACAGATAGGTATAAAGCTTTTACTGAAAAAACGAAAACTAGTATTTTCACTAGTATATAACTACATATATGAAACTAAACTAGTTGGCCTTCTATACCAACCGCATTTTAAAATCTGAAGTCACAAGCAACTAGTATAATTTTTACTTCATACTTGTTATTTTAATTGTAGGGGTAATGCTTTTGATAAGTAAATTTATAAACATACATACGGATTTAAAATAAACAATTAAATATATCTTTTAAATAATTTTTTCAATTTATTTTTATCAGACACATTGTGAGTTATGTTCTCCTTGCAGGACATGCATTTTTAAGAGGCAACTATTCTGTACGCATGTGGATATTATTAAAACAAACTCTATAAAGACAATTATTTTTTTTAATTTCAATATGAACATGCCGACTAAAACAGGAATAATTTATATTAAAATTAAAAAAAAAATACAAGTTCTTAAAACTAAAAATTAAATATATTTTCGAAGACAAACGTTTAACATTTTCCTACATACATTTGATATTTTACCAAAGAAAAAAATGAAAAAAAGAAATAAAAATATAACATAACGACAAAAACCCCAGTCTCTTTCTTAGGCATTTGTTTTATTTGCCGCTTTCCCTTTTAAAAAAAAAAAAAAAAAAAAAAAAAAACATTTATTGAGTTCCACAGGATAAATGTCTTAAACTTGAAACATCATCATCATTATCATCATCCTCATCTGTTTCGGTATGTATTTCGGGTACTGAAGAATCCTCGCTACTTATGTCTGATTCATGTGCACTTTGATTTGGATGACGGCGACTGGCACGATGTCGAGATAATAGTTGTCTAATAAAAAACTGCATCTGACCATCATCGAAATCTGTGTAGTCATGATGACCAGTACGTCGTATATTACGTCTGACGCAACTAGTAAGTTTGGTTAAATCAGGTGGATACTATAATAAATAAAGTATATAAAAGTGTATGCATGTTTGTAATTATTTTTGAATGCATAAAATGTCTAAAAGTTCACAACACCGTCAACGAAAATACAAACGGTGCAATAATCAAATTTTACAATTTTTGCAAAAATGAAAGGCAATGTTGGCGCATATTCATAGTCGAATTTAGTTTAAACTTTTTTTAATTGTGACTAAAGCTATTCATATTCGAGCTAGTTTTATATCTTTTACTAAATTACAACTTAAAAATTAGTTTCAGCTAAAACATAAATTAACTTTAAATTTTTGATGTTATTTATTGTTTAAAATATAAAAAAAACAAATATGGGGAAAAAACTCATTGCGATTTGAAAATTGTGGAGCACTTTAAAGGTATAGGAAGGACAAAGAGCATATGCTTAATATGGACGCACCATGGCTTTTATGCTTACGAGATATATTTATACAAGGTGTTACAAAAATAACGTCAATAACACCAATTCAGAACAGGATTTTTAGAAGCAAGATTTGAACAATACATTTTCTTGTGTTTAATATCGACAGTTTCACACGTTAAATAACCCTTTTATCAAAACACATTTCCTTTTTTTAAATATAACAAAGTAGCAGCCACCGGCGCACAGTGGCTGAAAATCGTTTTTCATCGGCCAAAAGACCAATTTTTTGTTATCGCTAATTAACAATATTCCAATACCATTTCATAGTCTTAGTTTCACTTTTGTTTCACTCATGAGCTTTCTTACCATAGGGACAGGGTGTCAAATCAGTTTAAAGGTAAGTAGACACATTGTGCTGTCTTTTAAATTTAAAAAGCCTTCTTTTAAATACTCCTTGATGTAAATTTCGGTTTGTGTAACAAAGCTGCAGCTATATTTTGCTTGCTACTCCAAGAATGTTTTGGGAAACTTTGTCTGCTTATGGATCCTTATTTAATATTTCCTAGAGCATCAGCAACATGGAAATTGTGACCGGGAAGCTGCGAACTAATTTCCAAAGTATACATTTCATCGTCAATTACGCAGCAAGAGCTATAAAACCTGCCTTCAATTTCCGTAATTTATTTTTTAACTTTCAAATTAATCAGCGTTCCTGTCGTTTTTTTAACTCTGTATGTATTTTTAAACCTGCATTGGCTTTAACTTTTCATATTAAAAATTCCGAGCACTGACCACTTATCGGGCTACTTTCGTACCGGATGTGTTGAGATCTCTTTTTAAATGCTTTCTATTATTTTCGGTTTACAAATATGATGTAAACCTTTCTTGGAAACCAGGGAAAGCTCTCCTTATACTGTTTAATAAGATTGAAAAAAAGTTCGACGAAAGATCGTTTGATATTTTGGCCAGCTTTTTTAGGATCAAGTCAGGTTTTATTTAAATTATTAAATAATTCTAAGACAAACTTCTTTTTTATACCCTTCACATAGTGATAGGGTATATATCACTTTGTCATTCCGTTTGTAATTTCTTTATTATTCATTTGCGACCCCATAAAGTATATATATTCTGGATCCTTATAGATAGGGAAGCCGATTTAGCGTTGTCCGTCTGTCCGTCTGTCCGTCTGTTGAAATCAAGTTTCCGGAGTCAAATAAAAAGATACAGACCAGTTAATAGTGTCAAACGATCACAAATATCCCGCTAACAATCGCTATTTAAAATCAGCAAAATCGGTTCACTATTGACCGAGATATAAGCGAAAACCCAGAGTAACCCATTTTTTTTAGGACAAAATCCGTGCATATATCCCTATATATCTCAGTAAGTATAGTCACTCTTGCCACAAAACTTGGCACGGATACTACTAAGAAAGGGGCCTAAATAATGGAAAAATTTTTTTCAGATAGGACCAGGGGAAGGGGTATTTTTCCTACAATTGCACAAATGTGGTAAAATATTTTATGCGCTATATCTCGTAAACTATAACAGCTATCGACTTAAAATGTTCTACAAAAAGTAATTGTACGCAAAGATCTACACTTTAAAGAAAAAATTTTTTGAGTGGGGGCAAAAAAAGGGGTAGCTCCCATACAAATCGACAATTGTTATAAAATATTCGATACGCTATATCTCGGAAACTATAACAGATATCGACTTAAAATGTTCTACAAAAAGTAATTGTACGCAAACATCTACACTTAAAAGAAAAAATTTTTTGAGTGGGGGCAAAAAAAGGGGTAGCTCCCATACAAATCGACAATTGTTATAAAATATTCGATACGCTATATCTCGGAAACTATAACAGATATTGACTTAAAATGTTCTACAAAAAGTAATTGTACGCAAACATCTACACTTAAAAGAAACATTTTTTTGAGTGGGGGCAAAAAAAGGGGTAGCTCCCATACAAATCGACAATTGTTATAAAATATTCGATACGCTATATCTCGGAAACTATAACAGTTATCGACTTAAAATGTTCTACAAAAAGTAATTGTACGCAAACATCTACACTTAAAAGAAAAAATTTTTTGAGTGGGGGCAAAAAAAGGGGTAGCTCCCATACAAATCGACAATTGTTATAAAATATTCGATACGCTATATCTCGGAAACTATAACAGATATCGACTTAAAATGTTCTACAAAAAGTGATTGTACGCAAACATCTACACTCTAAAGAAAAAATTTTTTGAGTGGGGGCAAAAAAAGGGATAGCTCCCCTACAAATCGACAATTATTATAAAATATTCGATACGCTATATCTCGGAAACTATAACAGATATCGACTTAAAATATTCTACAAAAAGTGATTGTACGCAAAGATCTACACTTTAAAAAAAAAAATTTTTGAGTGGGGGCAAAAAAAGGGGTAGCTCCCATACAAATCGACAATTGTTATAAAATATTCGATACGCTATATCTCGGAAACTATAACAGATATCGACTTAAAATGTTCTACAAAAAGTAATTGTACGCAAACATCTACACTTAAAAGAAAAAATTTTTAGAGTGGGGGCAAAAAAAGGGGTAGCTCCCATACAAATCGACAATTGTTATAAAATATTCGATACGCTATATCTCGGAAACTATAACAGATATTGACTTAAAATGTTCTACAAAAAGTAATTGTACGCAAACATCTACACTTAAAAGAAACATTTTTTTGAGTGGGGGCAAAAAAAGGGGTAGCTCCCATACAAATCGACAATTGTTATAAAATATTCGATACGCTATATCTCGGAAACTATAACAGTTATCGACTTAAAATGTTCTACAAAAAGTAATTGTACGCAAACATCTACACTTAAAAGAAAAAATTTTTTGAGTGGGGGCAAAAAAAGGGGTAGCTCCCATACAAATCGACAATTGTTATAAAATATTCGATACGCTATATCTCGGAAACTATAACAGATATCGACTTAAAATGTTCTACAAAAAGTGATTGTACGCAAACATCTACACTCTAAAGAAAAAATTTTTTGAGTGGGGGCAAAAAAAGGGATAGCTCCCATACAAATCGACAATTATTATAAAATATTCGATACGCTATATCTCGGAAACTATAACAGATATCCACATCAAATGTTCTACAAAAAGTAATTGGAACACAAGGCCTACGCTTTAAAGGAAAAAATTTTCGGATGGGGGGTGAAGAAGGGGTAGCTCCCATACAAATTAACAATTTTTATAAAATTTTTGATACGCTACTTCTCGACTTCGAATATTCTACAAAAAGTAATAATCAAATAATTCATACATTTTCAGAGAAAAAGTTGGAGAAGAGCAGGGGGACTAGAACATTTAACAAGTTTTATTAACCTTTATATATGAATAATGTCGAAAACTTTTAAAACTCTCGACCTCAAATCTTCTTCATCTATTTCTATTATTCATACGAACGTTAAAATTTTGTTATTTTTTCTATGAACTTTAAAACTCGCACAAGGTTTTTTATTAAATTACTTGCAGTACAAAATTACTCGGCTGGGTATATTTAAAGACCAATGTGAAGGGTATATAAGATTCGGCACAGCCGAATATAGCGCTCTTACTTGTTAAAAACTAATTTTGATTAAACTAGCAACAAATAAACATAATCGGTATCAGGGTACACTAAACAAGGTAAAAGCAAGGCGAATTCAAAAAATTCGCCCTCTGCATTTCCTTTAAGTGTTTGAACGGTGGAATGTCAGAAAAATTAAAAATTTCATACAAAATTTAATATTTGTAACGTGAAAATGTCAAATTTGATTAAATTGGCTGGGCTCTTAATATTACCTTGTTGAGAGTGCCCTGGGCTGGGCTCTTGATATTACCTGGTTGAGTGTGCCCTGACCGGTATTAAACAGAATCACTGACATATTTTTGAAAGTTAACTTGATTTAAAAAAAAATTTAAAGGTATAACTTGTGTTAAGGCTTAAAAATTAAGGTGAATTTTATAAATAAATTTTCACTTACATACATATGCGCCATTAATTGAAATTACTTCCACAAAACGTGGCGTTTACAACAAAATCTAAAAATTTTTTGAAGATGAAAAGCTAAGGACTTAAATGTTTCCTAAATGACTTTGAATATTTTTGCACAAGTCGATGTTAAATTTTAAGCAATACATCAGAAAAATAAAAGACTACTACTCTTCTCATAAAAAAAGAAGATACTCAAAGAAAAATTCGGAACGGCGTAGACATGTTGTAGCACGCGGACAAGCGGTTGACATGGTTTTTGTATGGGCATAACCTAAGTGAAATCTTTCTTCTTTCTATTTCAAAATATGAGGCGGAAAACATGGTAAGACCAAAACGAAACCTAATAGAAAGCGTAGGGTTTACTTTTCATTTTCCTTTTCCTAGCAGACAAGGATGATAACGTCTGCTATCACTTAAAGGGTAGCAACCATACTACTGTTTATGTGGGACACTGTAGAACGGTACGCATGTTCTTGATAGCTAGCTAGTTCGGGAGTGATGGGCAGGGATCTTGTTCCAGTGATCGACCACGCTTAGCTTGCAAAAAAGAAATTTTTAACATGCGATTAAATTGCCCTGAAAAAAAAAAAAAACACAGACACACAACTTGACTAATTATCTACCTTATGACCTAAAACTGTGGCGGAGTTGTTATAGCCCCTGGCCTCTGTACCCACCCATCCTTGGTCTCTCGATGGCCTAAAGATTCAATATTTGAAAGACCCCTAACACACCATTGCGTCACCAAAGCCTTATAAAAGTTTCACACTTATTAGTTTAGTTATACATATTAAGAATTATCTTATTTTTATTCAAAAATCCATAGAAATATTAGAAAAATTTGGTATTTCAGTTGTATTATATTTACACAGTCATATTTGATTTTCAGGGTGTAATTTCATACATACTTATTAAGGTAAAAATTCGGTTTTTAAAGGGTTAAAGGTTTTATACTAGCAATACAAAAGAAATTAGCTTAAAAGAAACTATAAAAATATAAACAGAGTTAAATTGATTTTACTCAGTACAATTTACTGTAAGGTTTGTTTTGTTTCATTACTTCTCGCATTTTTTTTTTTTTTTTTTCCTTTTTTGGATAAGGAACCAAAACAAAGTATGCAAAATACTATTTTTTTTTTCTTCAATAAACCTACATATCTACATACAAATCTCTGTGTATAGATTTAGTGCTTCTTTTTAATAAACTTAAATCAATGTAAAAAGGAATTTTAGAATAAAAGAGATGTAATTAAAAACAAAAGATCAAAACAAAATTAACTTACAAAAACAATGTTCCAACGCTGCATGAAGGCCTTCTGCATGTTATTGTTGTTTTCGTTGTTGTTTGCTGCTGGATCTATGGTTTAATATTTTGTTTAGAATATGTAATGTAGGGTTAGCATGATAAAATTAATTATTGGGTGACTACGTTACCCGGTTATTGATTTTATTCGTAAAAAGAAATTATGGTTATTTTATAATTCAAAAAAAAAAATGATTAGTTTTAAAAGCAAAAGTTGTAGTTTGTTAGAAAGAAAAAGGAAATATTACAAAACAAAAGGTTTATGTGAGCTTGATTTTATCTTGTGTTAGGATCAATGGCGTATAAATTAGGGAATAGTAAAAAAAATATTAATTACAGTAACGGTAATATGGTTAGCACAAGAAAATAAAGTTTTGAATGAAACTGGTTATTAGTCATTATAAAAAAAAAATTTGTAACTATTGCAGAATTTAGTTAAATGAAATTAATTTTTAAATTTAGTTAGATCAAAATTATAGATATAAAAAGAAATATGTTAATAGATCTGAAGACTGTTTCTTGGAGACGGTGATAAAAAAAAAAGAACTAATTAAATTGTAGACTTCGGCAATTTCGATAACTTCGGGTGTTGTGATCGTAAGGCTTGATGGTTTAAAGCAGCATTATGATGAAAGAAAAATTTGGTGAGACTTTACGACTTTGTCCGTTAGGTTATTTGAAGGTCACGCCAAAACGATTTTTGGTTATGTCTTCGCAATTTTTCGCCTCCCGGGTTACGCTGACTGGTTGACCAGCGAACACGTGCGTGATTCGTCTGGACCAAAGTTCCATAAAGACCACGGGAGGGAATATGACACAAATATTCTAAAATCGGTCCCTTGTCCTTTAATCGAATTTGTATTTCATTCATAAAAAAAAATGTGTAGAAAACTTCCTACAGACGAAACCAGGTCTCAGCGTCCTTAGTGGAAGTGGATAAGTTCACCCAACTGATGTGGACACTGTGCCTTTCGGCTCAAATGTAATAAAAAGTTTGCTTTTGATTCCTGCACGTTTTTACACAGGAATAAAACTATTTTCCTTCACTTTAATTGAAGTTTTCCTTTTTAATTTAAACAACAATTGCAAATTTACACACGTTTTAATTTTCACTTAGAATTAGTATTTTTGGTTTAAAGTTAGTCTCTTTTTTTTCCACTTTTTATTCCTTTTCACCAGTCTGCAGTCGTTGAAGATCAAATTAAAAAGAATGTTGCTTCGGCCTTATCCTAAACTTTACACCTTAACGCGGCATGCTTTTATTCACTCGCTATAAAAATCTTTTTCCATTTTATTCGAGACTATCTTCTCTATATCTCACTACATGTACTTAACTATCTTTTTCTTTCATTTACGCGGCGCCAGTGTTTACTTGTAATATGTAATACAATTGTACTATTCTTATCGTTTGAAACCTATGTGGACTATACATGCGACTTACATGCAACATACATGATAGGCATTAGCGAGTAACAATTGAGGTATAAAAAGAAACGATTATTTATGTTCTCTTTTCTCTTTCTGGGCTATCGTTACACTATGTGTTAAGGCAGGGATGGCCTTGTGACTCTTAAGAGAACTTTCAACTGCTTTTACAATAACAAGCAAGTTGTAAAATTCGTATATAAAAACGTTATACTTAAATCAATTGCTAATTGACTTTATTTTCTCTTTTCACTTTTCCCCTTTACGATATATGTAAAAGTAAAAAAAAGTGAGAAAAGAAAGGTTTAACCCTTAAACGGGACATATTAATTTCATGTTAAATAAAAAAAAATACATAAATAAAATACGAAATTTTATTAGAAAATATTTATAAAAAAAAAATAGGAAAAAGCCAGGTAAACAAGTATTAATTGTTATTTTGGACTTTTGAATATATCATGGCAAACGGATAACAATAAGTTGAACTTTGCCATTTGCTTCAAAACGTAAAAAAAAATATGTAAAAAAAAAAATGAGGTATTACAAAACAGGTTTTGTGGACTGCTGTAAAGAAGGAGACAAAAGCTGAAGTCACATTTTTATATCTTTAGCGTGAAATTTGCCTATGTTTCGACCATTCATGTCCTCTAACTCATAATAACAAGAACCGTGTTTCCGAATAACCTTAGCCTTTTCGAATTGATTAGCAAGTTTTCTGTTATAATTATCAATAGCCTTAGATGGAGTGAAATTTCGTCGAAATACAATTTGACCGTTTTCAAAATGTACAGGTCTCGATCGAAGATTGTAAGTCCTGACATTCCGTTCGTACGATTTTCGTATCCTCTCCTGAGCTTTCTGTCTAAGTAATTCCAATTGTTCATCTTTCCTTAAGTCAACTACTGGAGTTTCCAACAGACTAACGTTCCGAAGAAGAGAATATGATTTTCCATTCGTAAGCATATTTTGTCCAAAAAGTAAAAAGTAAGGCGAAAAGCCTGTGCTGACATGAACAGAGCTACGTAGTGCACAACTTATGGCTGACAGTTTCTCATCCCAATCTTTTTGAGAGGGCTTTATGTAGGCTCTGATGGCAGCTAAAACAGA
This sequence comes from Melanophora roralis, assembly GCA_963583895.1. Taxonomy (NCBI): domain Eukaryota; kingdom Metazoa; phylum Arthropoda; class Insecta; order Diptera; family Rhinophoridae; genus Melanophora; species Melanophora roralis. The sequence continues at coordinate 701,460 of OY757189.1, forward strand.
TCTGTTTACTCTCTCACTGGCATTGGCCTGTGGCGAGTATATAGCTGTCAAATTATGAAAAATCCCATAAGATTTAAGAAAATCTTTAAATAAATTAGCTTTAAACTGGACACCATTATCAGTTGTTATATTTTCAGGGACACCAAAAATATGAAAAATGCGTTTTTCAAGAAATTCTATAATAACTTTTGCTGTAAATTTTCGAATCGGTTCGAGAAAGTGGAATTTTGACAAGTGGTCTACGACAATAATTATGCCTATATTTCCGGATGACGAGCGAGGATATGGACCCAATAAGTCTAAATACAATTTTTGAAAAACTCTTACAGAGCTGGTTTGCTGACCCATAGGTGGTCTTAAACATTTGTTAGAAGCTTTAGTTTGTTTACATACTTCGCAAGAGGATACATATTCAGCGACTTGTTTTGCCATTTTCGGCCAAAAGAAAAAAGTTTTAAGTCTTCGAAGGGTTTTACCTACACCACCATGTGAACACAAAGGATGATCATGTGCCCTTCTTATTAAATCCGCGGACAAGGCTGAGGGAACCCACAATTTCCAGGATAGCTCTTCCTGCAACTGTTCCCCAGACGCATGTTCACCACGTCTGTAAATCAAGTTATCTACAAGTTTTATGTCAGGGAGATATTTGTTCTTACTTTTAAGTTTTCCGGAAAGTGCCATATATTCAGAGGAATCAAACTCTTTAGAAGTCAGGTCTATTTCAACTGAGTTTTCGATCTCGTTAATATAAAAATTATGAATCGTCCCTCCGAAGATTTCTTCCTGGTTTTCAGAATACATCCGAGATAACGTATCGGGTACTATATTCTGACTACCTTTCCGATGAGTTATGGTAAAATTAAATCCTTGTAACTTCAAAGACCAACGTGCAAGTCGTCCATGCAGGTCTGTCTGATTCATGAGCCATTTAAGCGAGGCGTGATCGGTTATTATCTCAAATTCATTACCCTCTACATATGGTCTGAACTTCTTAACAGCCAAAACTGCTGCAAGGCATTCTTGTTCCGACACGGAGTAATTCTTCTGTGGCGACGTATACTTATGACTCATGAACGCTATGGGTAATTCGTCATTGTCATTATTTCTCTGAACGAGAACAGCCCCAATACCATATTTGCTTGCATCGCACTGTATTGAAAACGGACGAGAAAAATCAGGATTATGTAAAACAGGAGCAGAACAAAGGGAGTCTTTTAGTTCTGTAAATGCTAATTTAGCTTGTTCGGACCACGTGAATTTTCTATTTTTCTGTAACATATCAGTTAGAGGTGTTGTTACAGTCGCAAAATTTCGGACGAACCGTCGATACCATCCACACATACCCAAGAATCTTCTCAATTGACGGACGGACATTGGTAACGGAAAATCACGGATAGACTTTACTTTGTCAGGGTCAGTTTTAATTGTACCATAACCTATAATATGACCTAAATACTTGACAGATTTCATAACAAATTTGCTTTTTTCGATATTTATCGTAAGATTAGCTTTTCTCATGCATAGAGCGACTTCATGTAATAACAAAAGGTGTTCATCAAAGGTCTCGGTTATCAACAAGAGATCGTCTAGATATATAAAAACTTTCGTTCGTAAGTGAGCCGGTATAACTTTGTCCATAAGTCTTGACATAGTTTGTGGAGCATTACATAAACCAAATGGCATAGTGACAAACTGGTATAAAGGACGCCCTGGCACGGTAAAAGCTGTCTTCTCCCTTGATCTTTCATCCAATGGAATTTGCCAAAAGGCGTCCTTAAGGTCTAGACTCGTAATGAATCTGGCCTTAGGGAGCCTACTAAGAATTCCATCAATCAAAGGCAAAGGATAAGCATCTTTTATCGTGACACTGTTCACTTTTCGGGCATCAAGGCATAGTCTAACTTTACCCGGTTTGCGCACTAAAGCCACTGGCGATGACCACGGACTTTGTGACTCTTCAATCACCCCTAAAGAAAGCATACGGTCCACTTCGGCATATAGTAATTGTTCTATGGCAGGGGAAACGGCGAAATGTCGTTGTTTAATAGGTTTGCTATCTGCAGTGTCAATTGCATGCGATACTAGCGAAGTTCTTCCAAGACCTTCTTTAGAAAATGACGGAAATGAGTTGATCGCTATTTCCAATCTAGATTTCTGATCCTTATCTAAGCTATGAAAATTCTCTTCGATTTCGTTTGCATTTAGGTGGATTTCCCTAATACTAGATACACATTCGGAAAACAGATCCTTAGCTAAACCAAAAGCTTTTACGAAATCTGCACCTAAATACAAATTTTGGGTCAAATTCGGTATTATTAAAAATTTCAGAGATTTTTCCTCCCCTCTAAAAATAACTGTCGTAGTTACACTACCTACTGTAGGGTGACATGAACCATCGGCTGTTCTTAAATTTACTTTAAACTTTTCATATGGGTGTTTACCTTCTTCCAAAAATCTTCTTGCATAATCAGCTGAAAAACATGACACGGAGGCACCAGTATCAATCATGCCTACTATAGTTTCGTTATAGATCTTTACGGACGTAAAAGGTCGAATATCTTTTTCATCTTTTCCTGAAATGACAGCTGAACAAAAATATTTTCTTCCACTTGTAACTTTCTTCCAAAAATTGCGAAGCCTTTGTGTACTTCGTTTAATCTTCTTAATAAATTTTATTTCATTTATCTGCTCACAAAAAATTCTACGCTTAACTGCTTGGTACTCTTGTAATCTTATATGATACGGTCTCATATATTTTGGAACATAATCAACTGAAACTTTTGTATCACTTCTAGAATAATTAGAATGGTCAATGGCATTGTCTGTATCGTCAGTGTGTAAGTCCAGGTTACTGTTATTGGTGTCTACATCTGAGTCGACTTGGATACCAATTGTTTTTGTCTCGGCTGGTAGTTTTTTGGAACCGGGGAGCATTTAAAACAATTCGGCTTAAGAACATTGGGTGCACCGCAACCATAACAAAATATTCTTCGTTCTCCGAAACAGTCCTCAAAACGATGTCCACTCTTGGAACAATTCCAACAAACTAACTCCTTAATTTCTTCTAATTCCACAGATGTTTCCAGTTCGTCGTCTCTTACATCGGTTTCTATCTCTGACACAGATCTATGAGGAATAAAGGTTTTGCCAGTCCTATATTTATTTAACTCATCTTCTAGGATCTCGTGTTTCCTAACAAATTCCCTTAGTTGAGATATAGACTCTACTTCAAAGTGGAGAAGCTCCTTACGAACTTCTGGACGTAAATTCCTCTTCAAAATTTCAATCAATTCATAATTGCCTATAGGGGTTTGCAAACGATCCATTAATTGTAATATCGCGTCATAAAACATGTCGAATTTCTCACCTAAGCGTTGTTTTCTATTCCGTATCTGTTCCTTTAAATCGAAGTCAGTTCTCCTGTCCCGGAATTGATTTCTTAGTTCATTGCAAAGGATTGTCCAATTAAGGTTAGTAGTGTTCCGGTGAAAGCGCCAAAACCAATCAATAGCCTTACAACAGAATAATAAATGTATATGCCTACACAAGAGATTAAAATCTGCGCGTAAGCTTTGAATTGTCAATGCTTGAACTCGGTATATAAAGTTGTCAACGGACAAGCCATCGTCCTCGTGACCACTAAATTTAAGGTGCCAACCCGAAATAATCAAAGAAACTTTATCGGTCGGTAAATCAGCGTTTCGATTCGTATTGAAATTTTCCAAACTTGGCCTAGTTTCCACACTTGCTCTAGGATGGTCAGTATGCATCATACGACTAAGGTTGCTATTTCTATTACTTCGAGTGTTAAAATTTTGATTCCTACCATTTCGGTTAGAGTTATGGGAACTTAGTCTATTATTATTATAGGTTACGGAATTAAGGTTAAGCGAAGCTATCTGTTTTCGCACAGCCTCATTAATCAGAAACTGAAGAGTATTATCGCTGATATTATTGGAATCGATTGTAAGAGGTAAATTTTGAATATTAGTTTGGGGAGTATTAAGAGAAATGCTATTATTTGCACTGTCATTTTGGAAGCAAGCTGGAGTTCGAGAAACTTCATTACCAATTAAACTACGTCTTACATTCTGATGGTGCGACACTTTAGGTACTGCACCCTGGTTATTTGAATTTCGAATTTCACCAGTATACATTGGGTCTGACATCGACTGAACTTCAGCTCTAGCCAAAATATCAAAGGGTTTTAGTCTTGTTTGACGACAAGCTTTACTACAAACCGGACAAGCTTGCGTCTCTCTCAATGCATTTACTATGCAGTTCTTATGAAAAATATGGCTACATGGAGTAATGACCACAATATCGTCTAGCTCAAAGTCTTTATTGCAAATCTTGCATTGAATTTTGTTACTATTTTCGACTATAGAAGACAAATCTTCATTGCTATGAACCAGAGCCATTATTGAATTTAGTTTATATTTTTAAGCAACGTAAAACTTTTACGAAGGTCTTTGGTAACGGTGTGTAATTGTAAATAAAAAAATCAGGTCTACTGAGATAATTAGGGTTTCGGTACTGACAAATATAACAATAAAACTGTAGAGACAATTCCATATACAAAAGTGGACAATTGACGCCGTTAAAAAAACGATTGCAGAACAATTGTATTTCCAAAGCTTTTATAATGAAAACTATGAATACAATCCAACTGTCACATTTAATTCCACCTAGAATACGTTTTGTTAAATAAATTTTTTTTTTTTTATACATAAAGGAATAAAAAAACTTTTGAAATCGTAATGGACTGTAATGATTTTCTACATCAACCATATACAGTAATTCCTAAAACGATTAAAAGATATTTTATTCTTGGTTCTACACCAAATAATAAGACAAAACACAATAAAATTACATTTATCAAAAACATACCCTTAAATGTGTGTGAATTTTTAATTAAAAGCTAGGATGTTATTAAAATTTTAGGAACCCCAAAGCAAACGTCTACATGAACTTATTGTAGGTATTGTTTTTCCCTTTACAGGTTATAATATATGTTGAGGGGGCCCCACGTTGGGCGCCATTTTTTTCTTTTTTGTAGCACGCGGACAAGCGGTTGACATGGTTTTTGTATGGGCATAACCTAAGTGAAATCTTTCTTCTTTCTATTTCAAAATATGAGGCGGAAAACATGGTAAGACCAAAACGAAACCTAATAGAAAGCGTAGGGTTTACTTTTCATTTTCCTTTTCCTAGCAGACAAGGATGATAACGTCTGCTATCACTTAAAGGGTAGCAACCATACTACTGTTTATGTGGGACACTGTAGAACGGTACGCATGTTCTTGATAGCTAGCTAGTTCGGGAGTGATGGGCAGGGATCTTGTTCCAGTGATCGACCACGCTTAGCTTGCAAAAAAGAAATTTTTAACATGCGATTAAATTGCCCTGAAAAAAAAAAAAAACACAGACACACAACTTGACTAATTATCTACCTTATGACCTAAAACTGTGGCGGAGTTGTTATAGCCCCTGGCCTCTGTACCCACCCATCCTTGGTCTCTCGATGGCCTAAAGATTCAATATTTGAAAGACCCCTAACACACCATTGCGTCACCAAAGCCTTATAAAAGTTTCACACTTATTAGTTTAGTTATACATATTAAGAATTATCTTATTTTTATTCAAAAATCCATAGAAATATTAGAAAAATTTGGTATTTCAGTTGTATTATATTTACACAGTCATATTTGATTTTCAGGGTGTAATTTCATACATACTTATTAAGGTAAAAATTCGGTTTTTAAAGGGTTAAAGGTTTTATACTAGCAATACAAAAGAAATTAGCTTAAAAGAAACTATAAAAATATAAACAGAGTTAAATTGATTTTACTCAGTACAATTTACTGTAAGGTTTGTTTTGTTTCATTACTTCTCGCATTTTTTTTTTTTTTTTTTTCCTTTTTTGGATAAGGAACCAAAACAAAGTATGCAAAATACTATTTTTTTTTTCTTCAATAAACCTACATATCTACATACAAATCTCTGTGTATAGATTTAGTGCTTCTTTTTAATAAACTTAAATCAATGTAAAAAGGAATTTTAGAATAAAAGAGATGTAATTAAAAACAAAAGATCAAAACAAAATTAACTTACAAAAACAATGTTCCAACGCTGCATGAAGGCCTTCTGCATGTTATTGTTGTTTTCGTTGTTGTTTGCTGCTGGATCTATGGTTTAATATTTTGTTTAGAATATGTAATGTAGGGTTAGCATGATAAAATTAATTATTGGGTGACTACGTTACCCGGTTATTGATTTTATTCGTAAAAAGAAATTATGGTTATTTTATAATTCAAAAAAAAAAATGATTAGTTTTAAAAGCAAAAGTTGTAGTTTGTTAGAAAGAAAAAGGAAATATTACAAAACAAAAGGTTTATGTGAGCTTGATTTTATCTTGTGTTAGGATCAATGGCGTATAAATTAGGGAATAGTAAAAAAAATATTAATTACAGTAACGGTAATATGGTTAGCACAAGAAAATAAAGTTTTGAATGAAACTGGTTATTAGTCATTATAAAAAAAAAATTTGTAACTATTGCAGAATTTAGTTAAATGAAATTAATTTTTAAATTTAGTTAGATCAAAATTATAGATATAAAAAGAAATATGTTAATAGATCTGAAGACTGTTTCTTGGAGACGGTGATAAAAAAAAAAGAACTAATTAAATTGTAGACTTCGGCAATTTCGATAACTTCGGGTGTTGTGATCGTAAGGCTTGATGGTTTAAAGCAGCATTATGATGAAAGAAAAATTTGGTGAGACTTTACGACTTTGTCCGTTAGGTTATTTGAAGGTCACGCCAAAACGATTTTTGGTTATGTCTTCGCAATTTTTCGCCTCCCGGGTTACGCTGACTGGTTGACCAGCGAACACGTGCGTGATTCGTCTGGACCAAAGTTCCATAAAGACCACGGGAGGGAATATGACACAAATATTCTAAAATCGGTCCCTTGTCCTTTAATCGAATTTGTATTTCATTCATAAAAAAAAATGTGTAGAAAACTTCCTACAGACGAAACCAGGTCTCAGCGTCCTTAGTGGAAGTGGATAAGTTCACCCAACTGATGTGGACACTGTGCCTTTCGGCTCAAATGTAATAAAAAGTTTGCTTTTGATTCCTGCACGTTTTTACACAGGAATAAAACTATTTTCCTTCACTTTAATTGAAGTTTTCCTTTTTAATTTAAACAACAATTGCAAATTTACACACGTTTTAATTTTCACTTAGAATTAGTATTTTTGGTTTAAAGTTAGTCTCTTTTTTTTCCACTTTTTATTCCTTTTCACCAGTCTGCAGTCGTTGAAGATCAAATTAAAAAGAATGTTGCTTCGGCCTTATCCTAAACTTTACACCTTAACGCGGCATGCTTTTATTCACTCGCTATAAAAATCTTTTTCCATTTTATTCGAGACTATCTTCTCTATATCTCACTACATGTACTTAACTATCTTTTTCTTTCATTTACGCGGCGCCAGTGTTTACTTGTAATATGTAATACAATTGTACTATTCTTATCGTTTGAAACCTATGTGGACTATACATGCGACTTACATGCAACATACATGATAGGCATTAGCGAGTAACAATTGAGGTATAAAAAGAAACGATTATTTATGTTCTCTTTTCTCTTTCTGGGCTATCGTTACACTATGTGTTAAGGCAGGGATGGCCTTGTGACTCTTAAGAGAACTTTCAACTGCTTTTACAATAACAAGCAAGTTGTAAAATTCGTATATAAAAACGTTATACTTAAATCAATTGCTAATTGACTTTATTTTCTCTTTTCACTTTTCCCCTTTACGATATATGTAAAAGTAAAAAAAAGTGAGAAAAGAAAGGTTTAACCCTTAAACGGGACATATTAATTTCATGTTAAATAAAAAAAAATACATAAATAAAATACGAAATTTTATTAGAAAATATTTATAAAAAAAAAATAGGAAAAAGCCAGGTAAACAAGTATTAATTGTTATTTTGGACTTTTGAATATATCATGGCAAACGGATAACAATAAGTTGAACTTTGCCATTTGCTTCAAAACGTAAAAAAAAATATGTAAAAAAAAAAATGAGGTATTACAATGTACATATGCATGTATCTGAATTTAAAACTAAAATTAACGGCATTGGAATAGGTAATGTATGCAAATTAAACTTATCTTGTATTAGGTAGAACTTTACCTTTTCAGCACTTGGTGTCCAAATTTTTATATTATGATCAAGGCCAGATGTAGCCAAAATTGGTGTATTGGGATGTGGCTCCAAACAGTTAACCTGCAAAAATAATTCTTTATATTTATGCTTCTTATACTTCTTAACAATGTTCTTTAAACTTACTTTCGCCGTATTTAATTCTTAAATAAAATTAAACTTAACGATTAACAAGACCTCCTAAAAACAGCCATAGCAAAAAAAATCGAAAAGCTTGGTAGAAATTTACATTTGCTACAACTTGCGGAGAAAGTTCTCCGAAAATGGAAGCTATGAAAATTTAACTTGTACTACGAGGAAAAAAACTTTGAAAAGAATCTAGAGTGGCTTATAGTTATTATTGAGAACAATACAGATTTTCTAAAAAAATTTTCAAGACACCCTCAAATTTCGGAGTTAATCTGAAAACCCCGTTTTTAATAATGTTTACCAATATGTTGGTATGTTGTAAATCAGTCAGAGTTTGTTTGATTGTAGTTTAAGCTTAAGTTTAAGTTAGCGGGGTTAGAAAGGAAACAGAAAACGCTTTAAAATTATGTGTATTTTTTTGATATTTTTTTAAGTAGAAGAAGGTGTCATATTCATTAACAATTTAAAGCAGATTTTTTATACTAATCTCGTATAAAAAATTCGTTAAAATTGAATTTAAAAAAAAAAAAAAACTTTTTATTAATGTGTCTCATTGTTTTTTTTTTAAGAATATCTACACGAAGACGAAGTTTTATTGAGTTCTTTTGAGAGCTACTCTCATCTCAACGCTTATTATGATATGAACGCTTATAAAACTTTATGCCGATGTATAAATAAAATTTTGTTTTTTGATCAAAACATGATTTTAAATTTTTTTTAATCGAATAAAAGATATAAAAATTATTTAACTTCGCAATAACATCATTTTAAGTATTTTTTCACACCGCGCAAGAAATATGAATGAAACAACATTTAGGTCAATAAATTAGGTCAATTATAAAAGTCTACAATCGCAAAATGTTTACTTTAAAAAAAAATAACTTTAGACAACCGATTAACCGATTTCAGCAATAGATATTTTCTTTACAGGACTTTAAAAAGCCAGATTCTTTATCTTTCTAAAACTGGTGTAAATTTTCAAATCAAATTTAAAGTGTATAAATTAAAGGCACTTAGGTACTACGACCTTCCCTAAAACAATTATTTTAAAATAACTCAACACTTTGAGGGTGTTTCAAATTTCCTTAAAGATTGTTCTAATATGTCCTCGCTTTTCAAGTTTTGACAAAAAGCGTTTCTTTTGTAGCAGTGTTTTATTGATCTCACTTTTAAAAATTAGACCGTATAATCGAAGTTTAACTGCACATACATATGTATTTATTACGCTCTACATTTTTATAATCCTTCATTAACATCCAACAAAAAATTTAATACATTCTTTTTTAAACATTTGCTTAACTCACAAGCTCCGCCTAATATGCTATTGTACTATTTTGATATTTTAATGCTGAGACATAATGCTGCTGATAAAAAGAATATGGATTCCTAACAATAATCACTCCTATCGCGAATGTTACGTTAATAAGTCGTCTAGGAGAACAACACATGCATATGGGTAATTCCAGGAAAAAGTATCGTAACGCCATATGGAATATGTATATCTTTTTTGTTTGAGAGAGACTTAAATTTTTAAAACAAAAATTTAATCTGACTTACCACACCAGCTGTATCACCCGGCATAAAATTGAGTATTGCCTCCGTATTTTTGTCCCAATAGAATATATTACCACAATCACTGCCACTTATTACGTACTCAGAATTTGGGCCGAAGAAATTTACACCTTTAATGGTTTTTTGATTGCTACCCAAAAGAAACCCCAAATAGGTCCAAAATTATTTTAAGAAACCTGTATATTTTTTTTATTTGCACTTACAAATGACCCTTGTACGAATGCAAATATTGTCCAGCAATGTAATTTTTATTATCAAATAAATAAATATTGTCTTCACTGTAGGTTGCCAATATCTCAGTTCCAGTATTGTTGTAAACACAGCAAGTTATATTGGGAGACATTGTCTATAAAATTTTAAAAAGTTTTTATTCTTACTTTATTATAATTTCTTTATGAAATAACTTAAAATTATCATCTTTTAAGCTTTGACGTTTTTAATAATAAAGTGACGTCTTACATCTTTAAATTAACAAATGCACGAAAAACTTTGTCTACATGTACATACATACATACGTTGTAAAAAATAATATTAGTGGTACATAGTAACATTCAATTACCGTTTGATAGAGAAGAATTTAAAAAACTAAGCTTAACTTTTAATTTATCTAAATTTTAAAGTAACCGTACTAATTTAGCTTGGGTATGACTTTTTTTGGACGCAACAAACATGTTGTCTGTTACAGGTGATTTTTAATATGTACTTTCACAAGAATGCGCAGAGTTGTTCTTTGTTTGCATTTATTATTTCATTTATTCAGTATTTTATTTACTTTTGACGGCCCAGTTAACTATCAACTGAAAATACTTACCTCTAATATGTGTTCCGGCGACATTGCGTGGACAGGTTCCCGCATTGCTCTTTTATCGTAGACGCGTACAAATTGATCACTGCCACTAACGCAAATTTCCGGTGCAAATGGATGGTGCGAAATACTAAATAGACGTACTTTACGTGTTTTTTTTATCGATGAAAATACTTTCAGCATATCTTTCTTTGAATTATCTTCTCTCATATCTTTACTACAAATACAACCATCTTCACCAACACTTATGACTTCCGAAGGATTGTTTGGGCAAATGGTTAGTTTGTGAACAGCCCCCGAGTGCTGGTAAAGATGTGAGACTTGAACTTTTCCACCAGATGGCGGTATAACTGAACGTCTGACTTTACCATCACGTCCGGCCGATATTATATCAATACATGAAGAGGAGGGTAAAAATTTTGATTGAAAGATGTTGGCACTGTGACCAGATTTCCAAACATGTTTAGTTTTATTGGCAGCCCAATCCCAAATAATGAGGCGAGCATCATCCGAACCTGTTACTAGCAAGTTTCCCGTTGTATTAAAATTAACACAGTTTACACAACCTGAATGTCTGCGCAGAACATGTGAAACTTTCATGCGCTCGACAATGTGTCGTGAGGCGTAAAAACGATTTTTAAACCCGTATGCGAATCCGTTGCGCAAAGAAGTTTTGCCAACACCGCATAGACCATGTTCGCGACGCATCAGTTCATAACTGCAACACCATTTGTAAGGAGGTTTTTGTTTATTCAGTACTTTGTTAACCTCTTCCTCCTTCTCTTTAAGGCGACTAGAATCAGCAGAATCATTTGAGGCAAGTTCGGGGCTTAAGCGATCTTCATTTAAGAATGGCTCAAAATCTGTATCATCATCATCGCTGTCAAATGAGCTTCCATTTGATGAGCTACTACTTGTAGATTGATTTAAGTTGTTTGGCTAAAAAATTTAACAAACACACATATTAAGTGAATCCCCAGAGTTAAGATGCAAAGACTTTGTGATTCGTATTAATTATATTTAACAAAAAAAACTAAAAATTTAAACTTTTACAATAAAACTCGAGAAATAATTTTACAAGGATAAATCCAAGTATGTTTGAACTTCTTGGGCAGATATACATATGTATGTATTACAGTCCCATTTCTTCGACCTTTTTTTCATAATTCTTTAATTATTTTGATGAGCTTGAGATCAATTCATTTTTATTATTGTTGGGATTTATTCAATATTTTACTACCAATTAGAAGCTTTTTTAGGAAAATATTTTTATACATTTGTGTTAATTTTTTTTAAATCTTTCATTTATTTTACAATTATTTTTCTTCATTTGGCTTTAAGTTTTGAAATTGTTATAGCTTTGAATTGATATTTTCATTTGAAATCAAGTTATTCCGATTTTATTTTCTAAACTAGCTATGATTCCATCATCAGCAATTTTTCTATCCGCTTCTACTGTAGGTTGCCAAATTGTTTTAGATTGAAATGGTTTTAAGCAAAATTGACCGAAATAAATTTATTTTTTTTTTATTTGGACATTATTTTATAATTTTTTGAGAATTTATTACGAAAATGGACTTTCACATATACATATGTATTTTTATATACATATTTATTTATACCTGTGTTTTATTGTAATAGTTATGATCCAGTTTTAATAGCGTAAATTAAACCGGTGCTCGAAAAGATACATTTTTTAAGTATTGGCTTAAAATGCCAATAATTTATTGAACTTACAAATATATAAGGCGAAGGTGGTGACGGTTCTAAAATTCCGTTGGTGTTTGCTTCTGATGCAGCCTCTCCTGTAGAGTTGATTGATTCTTCATTTTCGATCTGACGTTGTTGTCGTTCTTCAGGTTGATTCTCGACGTGATGTTCAGTTGACGAGTTGGAAGAGGACGATAATGATCGACTCGGTTTACGATAATTACGCGAACGGTTATTTTTGTGACGTTTAATTTGCAGAATGTTGGAAGTGCTTGGCTTGTCCAGGTCGCTTTTTAACCCAAATTCAACATTTTCATTTTGTTCAGAGTCTTTATTTTTAATATTACAGTCCTCAACTAGTAATTGTTGATAATCACTGACTTTTGGTATTTGTTGCTGTGGATTAAAGCCGGCATTAGCACAGTTTATTGTTTCATCCTTATGATATCTGTGTGTGACATTCTCGGTTACATCGGCATCACCAGTTGAAGAGTCTTCCATTTTAGAACTTAAGCCACTATCACTATGATTGTTGTTGGCATTAACACTTTTATTCTGCACCTGTTCATGCAGTTGTATTCTATTTGGACTAATTAAATAAACCAAATGTTCAAATATTTGCTAATTAAATTACTTTAAAAAAGTTTATATCATTAGCTAAAATGCAAAAAGACTTAAATAAAACAAAGATCAAAATCGAGTTTTTGATTGATTATTATGCATTTCTCTAAGCTACAAAGCTTGACAAAATTTTACATTTCTGCAATCAAAAATTACGCTTTTATTAACAAACACCAAAAGGGCGTAACTACAAGTCAGTTTTTTTTAATTATTGCAAAACGGGGTAACAACAATATTTTTTTAGCAAAACATGAAGAAATAGTTTTAAAAAAAATGCATTGGCGGCTTATCTTTTTCTGACGTTGGTTAGAAAAATATCATTTCGAATATAAAAAAAGGTGGCATAAATGACTTTAATATCAAATTAACCCATTCAAATTCTTTGTATAACTAATAAGAATAAAAACTGGGTTAAGTCTACTACTTTGCATAGATATTTAAGCAATCAGATGCCAACTTCGCTTATTATTCAAATGAATTTAAATTTCAAAATTTCACATATTGTCTATATATGTACATACATATGTAAGTTCATATGTATATAAAAAAAATTGCCTCGTCTACAGCCCAAACGCGTAAAGCTAGGAAATTTTGACAGCGGGTAAAATACAATGAAAACTATATTTTTATACTGCTAAAGCCCTTTTAGTAACTTTTAGGTCAACAACATGAAGTTGCGTTCGACAGGTCTCGAAAAAAATTTATGAGTACCCTTTTGAAATTTTGGACCTTGAGTTGAGAAAAGGGTGAACATTATATTTTTGTACTTTTTAGGCACTTTTTCTCACTTCTCAGCCAAAGAGATTGAAACACAATTCAATTTGCATTTGACATGTCACGATAAATTTTAGACGTTAAACGGTAAAAATTATGTTTCGGTACTTTTTTGCATTTTTTTGAGATTATACCTAAGTCAAGATATGTTAAATTAAGTTATATAAACACAGTGAGGCTAAAAGTCAACTAAGTCGACAAAAGGTACTTTCTTGCATTTTTTGAGATTTTGTTTATAGGTACATATGTAGGTACATAACTGTATTATTCTGTATATGTATTTTCAAATATTTAAAATTAGAAGTTCTGCATAAAAATTATAAAAAACTTTGTGCAAATTTTACTTTTTTTTTGCTCATAATACTTTTTCGCAATTAGTTCCTTGTTTAAGTAAAGTTTTAAAACTGCGCTTGCGAAGTAGGGGGTTAGTTACTAGTTATGTTATAAATGATGACTCTATTATATTTGGGATGAAACTGCAGGAATTCTGGTATTATCGACATCAAATTCTGATGTTAAATTCCCTGACATAGACTACATTATTCCCTATCCTGATGGAAGTGTTTACCTGATATGTGTTCTGTCGAATGCTCTCTGTAAAAAAGTTAAATAGAGCACTAATACCTACTTGGTAACATTCAAATAGAATGTGTTTCACACACTCTTTTATTGAAGTGAAAATATTTTGAACAAATAAAAGTTGCCTGCAGATGCACCTAACCGTTCGCAAATCAGTATATGTATGTATGTAAGTATGTCATAATTATTTTCTCAATTAAAAGTACATACATACATAGGTATATTCTAAAGCAATATGCTTCTATTAGAGCATACAACGATAAATAAAATAAACCTAAAACTTTATTATATCCTTACTTTATAACTAATATAAAAAAACCTTAATTTTTTTAATCAATAGGTGTGTTCCAGATTATGCACAAACTTACCCAAAGTTGATTCGTATACTCCAGCAAAAAATAATATACATATGAAGGTATGTGATTCTTTAAAACCCACATTTTAATCACACCCATATATGCTAAAAGGGGTTTCGCACGATATGTATTTTACACATGACTTGTCACTTTTGCAATCCACATGTATTTGCGTATGTCTGTCAAAATTGTTATTTTACAGGCGGTTTATAATTTTTGCTTTCACACGTACATATGTAATTACATCTGACATAACCTCCAAACCAAAATAAACAACTTACTTTTTCCTTGTTGTTGTTCTAAAAACAGCTGATGACACATGCTTTGTCAGATGAAAATAGAGCACGCTCTAATTACAAATTTGTCATATGACATTTACATATGTGTTTAACACATGCAATGTTTAAACGCGTTCAGACGGCAGATATCAATTTCGCACTGCAAAATTTGACAAGTCATGTGTAAAATACATATCGTGCGAAAGCACCTTTAAGCATGCTTTTAAAATTTTAGTTTTTTTAAGTGGATATTGAAACTAATTCAAAAAACTATTGTAGATTTACTTTTTCTTATATCCAAAAACAAAAAATGTTTCTTTAACAAACAAAAAAAAGTTACTTTTCCTCACATCTTATACCTATGCAACAAAAAAAAGGTTAACAAGTTGGTAGGGGAATTTTTAGCATCGAATATGTTAATTATGTGCGGTTTAAATTCCGAAAAGATAAATAGCACCGCTGCAAAGACCACCCAATGTAAAATTCATTGGTTTTCCCCCAAAATTTTATGTGATTCAAGTAAGCTTGTTCTGGGTCTGAATTCTGCCATGTTCTGGGTTTTTCTATTTCTTTTTACTCACTTTTTTCACTAAGCACCCTATTTAAAGCTAAAAATATACATTTTATAATTTATAAAATACTTCAACTACGTTTACACTATTTTAAGCAGGTACTTCATTTTGTATTTCAGAAAACAAAAGTTAAGTTAAAAAAATTTTTTGTTTAAAAAAAATGTATCGTTTTTAAATGATATTAAAAAACTTCGCTAAAAATTAAAATTTTACGCCTTTTGCATTTTAGGTAACGATAGGTACCTTTGGTGTCCACTATCGCTGCTAGATAAATCTTTATTTAATTTTGTTTCTTCGGTAGAACGGCAGCGTTTAGGTGTCGATTCATCTTGATTATCGACTACTTCCTCCATTGCAATTCGTGTTAAGTACCAAAACCTCTTTTTGTTCTACGTTACAATATTTTCTAAAACTACTTTTACAGCAATTGGTTAAAATTTTTGCATTAAATAATAAAAGTTAAATTGCTTCCATTTCTTGTTTTTACCAAAACACACTATTGATAACAAAATTAATATATAGCCAGTAAATCACACAGGGAGACTCGTGTTATAAAAGAAAAATAAAATTGACGTATTAGTGACGCAAACATTAAAACCAAAAGATTTAGTCGAATAGACTTTTCTGTGAAAATTATCCCATTTGTTCAGACAATTTTGACTTAAATTTAAACAAATTTATTTGGGCTAAAATTTGAAAAACAAGGTATATAATCTCTGTCTGAGGTAAACGGTTTCATTCATTTCATATTGAATTCGGCGTTTCAAAAATATGAAAATTTTTTTGATATTTAATGGTTGCATCGCTGTCGGCTGCATATTTTGAAGGAATTTGAAACACTAACGTTCGAAACTTTCTCTTCTCTGACTGTTAAAGTGTCAAGCTTCATATATAAAAAATAGGGGAGGCTAAAACTATATTATCTCGTTGCTACGACCTGATGAGTTATTTGGGCATGGTTAAAAATATATGTAAAAAAAATATATACACAAAAATGGAAAGAATATTAATGGAATTTAATTAACTTTTAGTTAAATAGAAGATATTTACTTAACTAATAAACTGACAAA
The DNA here is from genome assembly GCA_963583895.1 of Melanophora roralis. NCBI lineage: Eukaryota > Metazoa > Arthropoda > Insecta > Diptera > Rhinophoridae > Melanophora > Melanophora roralis. The sequence continues at coordinate 718,163 of OY757189.1, forward strand.
TAACTGTAGCGGATTTCGAAAATGCACTCCTTTCGGCTGGTGTCGGAAAATTAATTTTTCAGTTTTATTCTTCAATAAAGATTAAGATTATTATTATAAAAATAAACTAAAAATGCTGTTAAATTGAATATAGTAATTTTGATAAAGCTGCACCATTTTTGTGCAGGTAAATCAAAAGTGCTGTTATCAGATATATAAAACAAGAACAAAAATAATTAAAAAAACAGGTAACAGTGCCCTGTTTAAAACATGTCTTATTGTTAAAAGGTTTTTATAAGAAGGAGAGTGGGGGAGTACTAGCCACGGAGATGCGCTGTGTCAAAAAATCGGCATCCCATTTTTGAAATTGTGCAGCTAAAAATAATTTTTATACGAAATTATCTTAAAATTTCCAAAAATATGGTACATGCGGAGTTATCCAAAGTGCACTTTAACATATTTTGACGAATAAGTACCGAAAACAAATATTTTGCGTAGTTTAGTCAAAACGTAGCTAATGTGGATGTTTTGTACTAAAATAATTTCCAAATGCCAGAAACTGAGATCAGTTGTTTTTAAAATGCAAGTAAAGAAAGTGCACTTGAAAAAGGAATTTGTATGGTATTTTGAAGAATTGTAACAGCAATGACCAGTTTTGTGCATTTGAGTCAAAAGTGCACATAAACAAAATGCAGTTGAATCAAAACTACTGTATAGAAAATAGTTCATAAAATACGCTCCAAAAATACGAAAAAGGTAAAAATTTAAATCACTGAATAAGCAATAAACTAAAAAGTCATGACAGTTACAGTGTTATGAAGGATACCTATTCTAATTAAAGGCGGTGGCACATAGAATCCGTCGTACGTCATACTTCGCCTTTTTTAATTGACAGCCAAGTTGAAAAACATGTTTTATTATGAACGCTGTCACATTCAGTTCGTCTCCTTCAACGCAATGTACTAAAGTTGGGCACCTTTTAACGTACGTCAAGTACCTTGACAACTACCAGCTGGTTCATAAACTTAATTTTGATTAGTTGTTTTTGCACTCGGCCATATAAAATATAAAAAAATCAGCTGATTTAACATCCGTTTATAAAGGATTCTATGTGCTAACCTCTTGCGTTGTTACGTTAATGTCAGTTAAAAAGGCAACGCTTGAAGTACGACGGATTCTATGTGCCACTGCCTTAAGAATCAACGTCCATTTTTTGTTAAAAGTTTAAACTACTACCATCCTTTGTAACCATTGCTTAAGGTGGTTTTATACGAGATGTATTTTACACATGACTTGTCACTTTTGCAATCCACATGTAATTGCGTATGTCTGTAAAAATTGTCTTTTTACAGATGGTTTACAATTTTGGCTTTCACACGTGCGCATGTAATCACATCTGACATAACTTCCAAACCAAAATAAACAACTTACTTTTCCTTGTTGTTGTTCTAAAAACAGCTGATGACACATGCTTTGTCAGATGAAAATAGAACGCGCTCTAATTGAAAATTTGTCATATGCGTTTCACACAAACAATGTTGCCACGAGTTCACACGACATGTATCAATTTTGCAGTGAAAAGTTTGACAGGTCATGTGTAAAATACATCTCGTATAAAACCACCTTTGAGAATATTTAAGAATTTAAAATTGTTAAGTAAACTATATAAACTACTTTAAAGTATCTCTTGCAGCAAAAGTTATACATTGCTGTGTGACTAGTACAAAAAGTTACGAAAATAAGGCTAAATACGTTAAAATTACATGTTACGTAGAGGGTCACAAAGTTACATAAAATATAATAAATGTTACCGAACGGCAACGCTGGTATATATATAACAAAAGCATTGGGCGACAATAACGAATCTAAACCATTATTTAAATGCGCCAAAAAGCGTTAAGAAATTTCTTTGCAAGCTATTTAAAGCGAAAATGCGCTAAATAAAAAGCGCTAAAATTGCAAAATCAATATGCACGTAAAATTGTTTGCCCAAAAGCTAACAACATGCCCTGTTGAGTCAGTAGTAAGTGAACGAGTCTACCAGTCAGGGGGTTGTGGGTTCGATTCCCAACAGAGACCCTAGTATGTCTGCTTCATTTTTCTATTCTTTCTTTCTTACCTATCCTTCTCTAAAATTTCTTCTTTCCTTCCGTCTCAATCTATTCTATCTGCCTCTCCAGGTAACACAAAGGGACCGAAATAAGCGGACCCAAGTGAGCTTATCTTATCCTTTCCTTTAACGCTGCCTGTTCCACCTAACCTAACCTAATACATATTTATTGGAAAATGCTTATCGCACTTGTGCAACAATACTGTTGTAACTCTAAATAATAAAAGTTTTTATAAAGGGCAAAACACAAATTTTCTTTCTGTTTTATCAATATCTGCCAGAAAAATACTCCATGATTTATTTGTTGGTTTTCTGTGGAGAAAGATTTTTATGTTACAATTTTTTTTAACTTGTAAAGAAAAAAAACTCAGAAATACAGCCTAACTTAAGGAAAGATTTTTTAGTTTAAATACGCACCTAAATGAGAAACAATTTTAGGGTAATGTACAACTGTTGCATAAAGTTACACTATTTCGAATGTAAAGTGATATATAAATAAATTTTTGTTAACAAATAAATATCTTTCTTTATTTTTAATAAAACCGTTTTCCATATAGTATTAAATTATCTAAATGTTTTGAAAAATTAAATCTTGTAAAAAATTTAGCTGTGCACATTATAAAATCCAAAAATGTTATTCTTGAATTTATCCAAAATAGCACTTGAAATTCTTAAGTAAGATTAGTACTAAGTTAACAATTCGTACTAAATAAATCGTACTTGGTTTTAGAAAATCCGTACTTGGTTTAAGCTAGATTTAAGTAAAGATTACTTGGTATGTTTTTTGTGTGTAAAGAGAGGTAATCGTCAGTTTCAGACTGTAAGAAAAAAGTAATTAAAATATCCGCTTGTAAAAATATAACGTAAAACGCACCAATTTAGTGCGTTTTCGAAAAAAAAACGCGCTGAGGAATAAAAATGCGAAACGCGCTTAATTGGCATCGCAGCCTAGTTGAGTGGGCCCCTGTTTGGCTTTGTGAATAAATTTAATTTTGTTAGTCAGCAACATGATACAAATAACCCGGTAGTCTCGTCGGCCCAGCTAATTAGTGCCAAAATGTCAAAATTATGTTTTCCCTGTGAAAATGAAACAACAAAAATTATTAATCATCGTTTTTTTTTCTATGAGCTGTTGTTTGACACTTTGGCCCTAATTTGTTGTTTTTGCAGGGACGAGACTACCTGGTTATTTGTATTATGGTCAGCAACAAGAAACCAAGGCACATTCAACAAGGTAAACTCAAGGCGAATTGAAAAAATTCGCCCTCTGCATTTCCTTTTTGTGTTTGAACGGTAGAATGTCAGAAAAATTAAAAATTCCATATAAAATTAATTTTTATTTCGTATAAATGTCAAATTGATTTTAATCAGCTGGGTTCTTAATATAACCTGGTTGAATGAGCCTTGCAAGAAACAAAGTAAAGGCAAAAGCGAAAAACTACACATACCACACTTTAGTTTGTGGTTAAAAAGCAACGGTGAGAGTTGGCTCGAATCGGTCTAACGTAAAAATAATTATAATTGTGACAACAGTTACTGTCGTGTTAACCCACTTTTTTTTAAGAAACGGTAAGAAGAGTAAGTTATTATTTAAGTGTAGTGCGCAATCGCTCAACTTCATTTTGTGTGAGTGTGTACATGTTTTTCAGGGATGGAGTAGACAGTTGATATTTAGATCGTGTGAAGAGTTGTAATCTAAAAACTAGACATCGGAAAACGGTTAATTTTTTGTTTTTATCAAAACTAAATATACATATACAGTAAACTCGCGAAAACGTGAACTAATTTTTACCAAGGGTGTTCATGTTTTCGATTTTGTTCACGTTTTTGATTGGATATGTTTTAATTATTTTCTAACGAATTTAATTTTTTTTATCAATTTATTGTTACTAGTTCAAAAACATCCAAATCTATTCAAAACTAAACAACGCTTTAAGCCGAAAAGTCCAATTTAAAAATTTAAAAACCTAAGTTTTTTGGGTAATACATAATTGTCTTATTAATCTGACCACAAAAATCATCCTTTTGCAAATAAAAGTATGTATATCGCTTATAGATCCTTTTATTGCATAATTCGGGGACTCTCAAAACTAATAAAATTAATGTAAACAAAAAAAAAACCTCAGAAAAAACTGTTCACGTTTTAAAGCTTTCAATGTTTGTTCACGCTTTAGAGAAGTTAATGTTAAATAAAAAGTGTTCACGTTTCTGGATGTTCACGATTCTGGATATTCACGTTTCCGCGAGTTCACTGTATCTTTTAAACTGGAAAATATTTATTTTATTGTTCGGAAAAAAAAACATAAATTCTTATTTTTTAAGATAAATATCTATGTATACTTTAGAAAACAATTTATAAAAAAACTTTTAATAAACATCATTCATTGATATCACAGTTAGAAACAAAAAAATATTTTGATCAAGGAGTAAAGTAAAAATATTAATTTTTTTAACTTTTCTATTCCAATCAAAAAATTCAAAATTTTTTACAGACAGTACATACATATACATACATACAAATGTATAGTTAAATAGTTTTAAAAACTTTTGTACTCTATTGATAAATATAAATCCATAATAGGAAGAAAAGTAATGTGCTATTTCTAGAACACGAGAGGCGAAACGTTTTAAACAGCACATAGGTACGTTTGAGCCTGTCTTAGAAGAAGGCCACAACTTTGGACAGAAATCTTGACTCTCCTACTCTTTTATTTTTTTTTTAATATGAAGTTTGACACATCTATTGAAAAATAATTTAAATTTTAGTGTCAAACTCCATATAAACAAGTAAGAGTACTAACTAGGTATATAGTGCTGTGCCAAATCTTGTATATCACTCACATTGACCTTAGAACCTGCCTGAAGTTAACAATCACAAATTTTATTTATAGTCAATAAACCAAATGATAAGAATAAGAGAGAGAGAGAGTTTAATTATGAAAAATAAGCGGCGGCTAAGTTTGAGCCGAAAAAAATCATCGGTGTCGGCGGCTTGATACATAGCGATTGTCTTCAGGATATTTCTAATAGTTTGACAACAATAACTGGTCCGTATTGCCTTATTTGACTCCGGAAACTTGATTTCAACTGACGGACATAGCTATATCGGTTTCCCTATCTATAAGTATCCAGAATATGTATACTTTATGGGGTCGCAAATGGATAATAAAGAAATTACAAACGGAATGACAAACTGATATATACCCTTATCACTATGTGAAGGGCATAAAAAGAATAAAAGTGCTTAAGGAAATATCAAACTCCAAATATAAGAAATTCGGTATTTTAATACTTATTTGTTTATCTACTGAGTTTGAAATTTTTCTTGACATGAATTTTTTTCGTTTGGGGGTAGAGTAATAATTAACAATTATATACCTACTACGGTGATTATTTGTAGCAGTTCATGTGGGTTATTGGCCGAACTAAGAATGGATTTTCAAGTACTTTAGTCTTTCGCACTTCTTTTTCAGCTTGATCTTGCCAACGAAGTTTCGATCGTCTCCGTTTGCGTCTTCCCTCGTTATCATATTCAAATGCCTTTTTCTCGGAAGCATCTTCATTTATTCAAACAACATGTACAAGCTAGCGCAGACTTTGGATTTCTACGCTCTTAACTACATCGTTGTCGGCATTAACCTCATTGAGCTTTTGGTTCGTACGATACCATTTTCTTTTGCCTATGCAGATTGGTGCATAAATCTTGCGAAGAATTTTTCTCTCAAACACTCCCAGAGCACGCTTTTCTTGAACAAGTGCCCATGCCTTCGTGTCGTTTAGAAGTACGGGTAGAATAATAAGCCTTAAATAAGTAGTATAAGCTTTGTAAGCCGAGAAAAGGCCCATCTTCGTGAAAATCAAAAAAGTGGTATTACCATAATAACCAGATTGCCTTGTTTATATTTAAAGGAAGAGATGACTATACCAAAGCCCTCAGTCAATTGTTTTATACGTTGGTAGAAATTTCTGGCATCTTTTCAAACTCTCGCCTTTCCATTTTTTTTCTTTCCGTCGGAAAAGACGTTTAAATAAGGAAGTAAAACGGTTGAAAAACAAAATTGCATATTTGTTTATGTAAAATGGGTACTATCTTCTAGTAGAGCAAAAGTAGTGACAAGTTAATTACTCCTATCTAAAATTAAACTTCAGATCGTTGAAAGGGTTCATGAATATTTTTATGCCCATCAATACATATCACTACCTCAATAAATAAAGGCCCTATTAGTATTTTTAAAGTCGAGATTTTTTGACTTATTGTGAAATACATATAAGCAGACCATTTATCGGAATAAACGAAAATATTTAAAAAAAGTACGAGTTAGAGCCTTTTTATATAAAGGTATCGATACGTATGTACATACATTTAAAAATATATTTGAGTAAATTTGAATTAATTCCGGTTTTGAAAACAATCATTATGTGTTTATACTACTATACATACATACATCTATAACTACATATGTATGTTTTAGTTAGACAGCAAATTTTAAAGTGTGTTCATAACTTGCTTAAGTTTGTGGTTTCTAAAGTAATCACGCATCTAAAAAAAACTTGTGGTGTTTAATCTTTAACATATAGAAAAGTTCGTATCGTGCAAAATGCAAATATTTTTTAAAAATCAATTAGGATTTTCCATCTGGGCACCCCCTAATATGTGGGAGTAACCCAGAAAACAATTGGACAATGTTAACACGTGCCTCATTTTAGAGTAAAGGTTAAAGTTGCGAAAGATAGTAATTTCTTACTTAAAACAAGTACGAGCGCTATATTCGACTGTGACGAATCTTATATACCCTTCACAACGTGCAGTTATACAATAAGGCACGTATTTATGAAGTCTTAAAGGTGTTTCGTGACTGAAAGCAATTGTAAATTAAGGGTATTAACGCACGGTAAATTTACTTCGCTTGGAACTAAAAACTGAATATAACTGAAAACCAAATTTTTTATTTATTTCCAAAAAGAGTTCGAGTAAAACTCTCCAGAAAATTTAAGATGTACGGGTTTTTATCCTTCTTTTCAAATTTTGTATGGAAACCCCCTTAGGGGTGGAGATAGGATGTACATAAGTATGTTCCAGGAAAATGTTTGCAAGGAAAAATGATTTGGGGGTCAGTCTTACGTTTGACCTATTTACAGGCACAGGGTGGAATTTATTACAATTTCCCAAATTTTGTATGGAAGCCCCTTTAGGCGATGAAGATAGGGGGAATCGATCTTACATTTGACCTTTGCAGGAGCACCCTGGAAGCTGTGGGAGCGGTTAAGAAAATTTTTGAAACGTAAAACTTTCGGGTATTTATTGGTCCTTTTTTGCAAATGCAATATTTTGTTAAATACCTGTTTCTGAAAAGTTGGTACTTAACAAAGTGCTTTTAACTATTACCCACAGTGCTTTTAAGTGCCTTTTCAGTCAGTAATCAAAAGATATTTTTTTTCTGGACTTTTCTATTGTTATATATTGACAAATATAAATTATTTTACTTGGTTTGTCGGAGCGTCCATCCAGCTGGTTGCCCACTTATTCTTGTGATCAAATAACCGGCCGCATTTTTAAAGATTGTTTGTAATTTTTTTTGGCACAGATAAGTTTTTTTTCATAGTGACCAAGCCCATTGTTTGTGATGATGATCGGTTGGTTCATTTTTTGAAATACCCCCAATACAAATGTCCTCCCAAAATAATTATATTGTGAAAATCAAGTTTTTTTTTTTGGTCAATGTCAAGCTTTTTCGCAAATTGGATCTGGCAAGCCTAATCCTATAAAAGCCCAACTTCCGGAAATCACATTTACCCCCATTAAACAGCAAATTAATGATGCTGTTTAGCTAAGTATATTAACACATGCAAACATGGTCATGAGTGACCGCTTATAGCTTTCTTACTTGTTTTTAATAATTTGTTGATAGTTTTTGCACATTTTTGTGCATAAAATCAGACGGAATTGTTGGCAAAAAAATATATGTATAAAAATTTATTGTGTCGAACTTTGTCCTAAAAGTACGGGATCGCACCTAATATTGTAGGAAGTTGCAAACAGTTAAAATTACTGAAAGAATCTGTACGTAAGTGATTCCATCTTACTTCCTTTGGTTAAAAAAGCATATTCTTTATAAATTTATATTTGATAAAAACAACTCTTTTGCTTCCTGTTCTCTAGGTAATATATTTGTTGCCTTTCGCAACATTAAGAAAGGAGCTAGGAAAGCAATTTTAATTTTATTCTTTAGTTATAAATTGTAACTATGGCGAATTTTAATACTACCTCAATATAAGGATGTTAACGACAACAAGAAAAAAGTAGCTATTGAAAATGTTTAAATATAAGTCACTGAAAAGGTATTTCTTAGGCTGTAATCAAAGTTTCACATTATCAAATAATTATATAATTTTTGATTTAAAACAAATAAATCCACAGTTAGCAGATACATTACACATTAAAATGCTTTCACACGATATGTATTTTGCACATGACTTTTAAAATTTTTCAGGGCGAAAATGATATATGAAAGTCATATGACGAATTTGTAATTAGAGCGTGTTCTATTTTTATCTGACAAAGCATGTGTAATCAGCTGGTTTTAGAAAATTAACAGGGAAAATTATGCTGTTTATTTTCGTTTAGAGGTTATGTCAGATGCGATTACAAACGTACGTGTGAAAGCAAAAATTATAAACCATTTGAATGACAATTTTGACAGACATACGCAATTACATGTGGATTGCCAAAGTGACAAGTCATGTGTAAAATGCATATCGTGTGTAAGCACTTTTAGCGGTTTTCACTCTTGGTGGTAAAGTGCCTACTAAGTTTAGTGTTTATGGTAAACATGGTGAACAATGCAACAAAAATAGTAAAAATTGTAAATTTACCTTATTTATCATGAATACCAAACTTACCAGGCACTTTATCACCAAGAGTGAAACCCGCTACTGTTAAGTAAATATTAATGTGTTGTAAAGAAAATAAAACACAAAAGTATCGAATTGGCATCGTTTACTTTCGCTTGTGTTCTGTTAACAATACCTTAAACAGGTAAAAGAGTAAAGAGACAAAAAAGACTTTAAAACTTTTTTGGGTTTCTTTTTGTCATCCTGTGGTTGGTCGGTGTCTGTGATCGGAATATAAATTGAAAACAAAATTAATACAAGTTTCTACTAAGCACAGAAAAAAATAAAAATACTTACTTAATATTTTTCAGACTACTTAAGTCAGTTGAACTAGCAATTAACCCGTCATTTCGTAAGC